>JAEQBH010006758.1:0-130699 GCA_016808115.1 Tetrastigma voinierianum
GAAATGACCGACTTCAGGTCGCATGGCTTAAGGAGTGGGCTGAGCTCGCACGAGTCGGGCTCCACTTACCGATTCACCAGTCGAACCGACCTGAAGCATGGCCTCGCAGTAGATACCAGGCTCAACGAGAGGCGCTGGGCCCACACCGACGGCTCGAGTCAATCGATTCCAGCCAGACGCCTGCGGCCGAAAGTGCATTTAACCTTTACTACCAAAGTGAGTCACGCTTCGTTCGCCGACATTCGCTCGAGTCGAATCGATTCAGCCGCACGCCTGGGGCGATGGCTGAAAGCCGCCAATATGAGCTGGGCCTGGCCACCGACGGTCTGAGTTTAACTCGATTCCTAGGCCGCATGGCTCGCGGCCGAAAGTGTATCGAACTCATCAAAGTGAGCTACCGGGCTCCACGGCCACTACCCGGAAGTCAACCATTCCTGTGCCGCATACCTGCGGTAGACGGGCCGGTTCGCCAATGTGAGTCGCCGGGCCGCACCGAGGCTCAAAGCGCCATCCAGCTCGAAATGACCGACGACAGTCGCGGGTCAGACCGGTCGATGAACTCGCCAAAGTGAGCCACTGGCCCGCGCCGAGGCCTCGTGGCGATCCACCGAGCTTATTCGACCATTAGGGCCGGGCGCGCGGCCCGTGACCGAAAGTGTATGAACTCGCCAAAGGAAATATCGGGCCCGACGAGGCCTTAGCCAAGCGATCCAAATTTCGAAATGATTCGACCAATAAAGTCATGCGGGTCTCGTGGCCGAAAGTAGATGAACTCGCCAAAGTGAGCTTCATCGCTCCAGCGCTAAGGCCTTCGGGCGATCCACCAGCCGATCCGACCAATAGGTCGCGTATTCAGGCCGGCGTATGAACTCATCAAAGGAAGCCATTGTGCGCCCGGCACTAAGGCCATTGAGGCATCCACCGAAATGATCTGGACTAATATGTCATGCGGGTCTGCGGCCGAAAGTAGATGAACTCGTCAAAGTGAGCCACCTGGCCCGGCGCCGAGGCCTCAGCGGCGATCCAATTGAACGGACCTCGACTCCATTGCGCCACGTGACCGCATCGAGTGTATGAACCCGTCAAAGTAAGGCACAGTCTCGCCGAGGCCTGTGGCGATCCAAATCTCGAAATGATCCGACTCAATAGCCGCCTGGCCCGTACGTAGATGAACTCGGGCCAAAGGAGCTACCCGCCCGGCGCCGAGGCCTACAAGATCCAGCCTGAGTCGATCTCACCACATTAGGCCAAGGTAATCAGACCGAAAGTATGAACTCACAAAGTGAGCTACAGTTCGGCGCCGAGGCCTCAGGAGTTCCACCGAAATGATCCGACTCATCAGTGTCATGCGGGTCAGGCGTGTGATGAACCTGGCTAAAGTGAGCCGCTGAAGCTCCGGCGCCGAGGCCTCGTGGCTATCCAAACTCGAAATGACCGACCACAGGGCACGCGGCCCCAGACCAGAGACGAACTCACAAAGTGAGCCACGGCCCGGCGCCGGGCTCGCGGCGATCCACCTCGGAAATGATCCGACTCCACAGCCGGCCCGTGTCGAAAGTGCATGAACCGCCAAAGTGAGCCACCCGCCCGCGCTGAGGCTCGTGGCGATCCACCCCGAACGATCCGGGATTCATTAGTCGCGCTACTGCATCGGCAAATTTAACCCGCCAAAGGAACATCGGGCTCCTACCAGCGGCGATCCGCCGAGTCATCCGACCTAATAAAGCCGCGTGGGCCCGTGGCCGAGTAGATGAACCTGGCCAAAGTGAGTCGCGGTGGCCATTCGACTTCCGATTTTCTCGAAGGCGAGCGCCTTTAATGGCCGGGATGATGAGAATTTGAAACGCCAGGTTAATCTTCGAGTACTTCGCCTTCTTATAAATGGCGACTACCAAGTACGGAGTTTATATTGATATTCTCGCTTCCAGTGTAACCGAAATCACGAGATGAAGCGGCCGAAGTTTGATCGCTCACGGGGATCCACCTCAGATCCCGGCCCGCTTGCTCGACTCTCGCTATGGGAGTCAGGTTTTTCCTCAGTCTCCCTTTACGGAAGTCATGTTAGCTCCCTAGCTTCGCGCTAGTGGAATGTGTCTCGAGAGGGCGCATTTCTCGTGTCAGCTTTCCATTTTCTCGTTTCTTCTTCTCTCTTCCTTCCTCGTCTCTTTCTCCTTCTCCTTCATTCCCTTTCTTCCTTCTCTTTCTTCCACATCTCATTCTCCCCTTTTGCTTCCCCTCCCTTTCTTCCACATCCGTTTTCTCCCTTCCACCCAAACTCCTTCCATCCCTTTTTTCTTCTTCTCCTATTTTCCACCTCGTTTTCCTTTCCTCTTTTCTTCCTGAAGTTTTTTTTTTTTTTTTTTTTTGAGGGAACTGCTTGTACTGTATACTTCCAAGATGTAATCGATGACACTATTGATTGTAATTGAAAGTAATCTGATTGGAGTAAAGAGAGACTTTTTTTCCTTTGGGCGGCTACATGAGCTTTCTCTATCTCTATTGCATGTAATTTTCCGAGCATTATGTGTTCCGCTGCCAGGACATCTAACAAAATAACCAGTAAAATGGTCGAATCGTTAATCGAAAATTGATAAATCTCCATTTAAGATTACAAACCAAGGTCTACTGATAAAAACGTTTAAGATGTTCCGCATTCCAAGCATGCTATGTGTTCTCCTCCTCTATTCGAGCTCAGAATCGCCTCATTCCGATCGACTCGAGATATGATGTGGGGGCCTTCCTGGGCTGGGGCCCAGCTTCCCATGTGGCCGATTCTTCCCTCGTCAAGTAGAGCTTTTAAGACTAAATCACCCAAGATGTAGCTCCCGGGTTTGACTTTCGTTGTAGCACCGCCTCTTCCTTGGTAACAGACGCCTTAGAACTCGCTTCGCTTTTCATCTAAGAGATCCAAATTCTGTGACGGAGAGCCTCGTCATCATGGCTCCACCGGTTGCTAACTCGATCCCAGTGTGGACTTTAATCCGACCCGATGGGGCCACGTCTGCCGGCATGCATGGTAACGGGGTTTCCTCGAGTTGCCGACTGTCATTCAGAGGCCCATAATACCCTGGGAGGTATTCTACCCATTTTCCTTTAAGATCTTCCAATTTGGTCTCAAAGCTACTTTAAGGGTTCTCATGGTGACTACCGACCGTTAGACTGCGTGATGTGCCTGAGACGGTAATAATTCTTAATTCCAAGTCTCCTAAGACAAAAACTCGACTCGCGTTGTCAAATTGTTTCCGTCCACACCGTGGCTCTTAGGATACCAAACCCGCATATGATGGCTCGCCACACAAAATCGATCTTCGTTTCCCGTGGATTGCGGGCTAAGGGCTCGCCTCAAATTTCACTCGTGAAGCACCCATCGCGACGATGATGAATTTACATCGGGCCCTCCCAAGGCGAGGTCCCACATGTCTAAACCCCATCATTGAAGCGGCCAGGCTCGCGCGATCGACGCCAAGGGCTCCGACAGAGGCGTGAGATCTCGCGCGCTCTCGCGCATCTCGCGATTTCGACTCAGCCTACGCTGGGCCTTTGAGTATCAGAAAGCCAAGAGTATCCCCGTCTCAAGACCTTCCTCGCCAATGCTCGAGTCTCGACATGATTTTCGCATATACCTTCGTACTTCTCTTAGCACGATTCGGTCTTTTCCCGCGATGTACTTAAGGATGTGTGTGAAGAACCCGCTCAGACAGCTTCCTTTATGATTAGTGAACCCGGCGCACTGGGCCCTTATTTTGAAGGCCGCTTCGGGTCGCCGCAGATCATCCGTCATTATATAATCCCAAATGGGTCCATCCTGGCCGGACCCGACCGGGCAACCCCATGTCGCAGATCGATGAGGGCTCACGTGTAATCGACAGGTCGACCGCCGAGGTCTCCCGTGAGGTCGCTATTAACTTCGCTGCGCCTACGGAGTTCTTCGCTTCCGGACATGTCTAACTCCGAACCAAAGACGAATTTTTTCAATAACTTCGACCTCGAGATACAGATCATCTTTCGCCAGCCTCGTGAGGTATTTTCTAATTATTTTACTACCAACTGAGTCGTCACAGACCCCACCGGTCAACTTCCAATGACACAGGCTCAGCCCGCATACGCCTCATATCTCGGGCTGTCATTGAGGCTTGAATCCGAATCTAAGTGCGTACTACTGCCTATTCCTGGAAGGTCAGATTAGGACTCCGCTCCGGCCCTCAGGTGATTCGAGGCTCCATCTACAGAGAGTTTTCGCATGGAGGTCATTCATCGTTGTTGCCAAAGAGGTTCCACTGAGGTGAATTCCATGACGAAGCTCACAAGACCGCCTTTATTGCAAGCTACCAGGATTCGATATCGAACTCACTCACCTATGGCCCACTCCCCATCGCCTTCCGAGGTCTCTAGCGATGTAACACTTGCTTCATCAAAGCCTGGTTGACTTCTATGGTATGAGCCCGAAGTAAGGGCTGAAGTTTCGAGCCATTTAAGCATTAAGGCTAAAATTAGTTTTCCATCCTTAGTACCTCTCCTCCGCTCCTCTCAAAGCCCGACACAGTAACCTGGGCGCCGCACTCTGCTCTTCACTCGACGCGACAATGTTGAGAAATCTGACATGTACCTAAGCATAGAGAAGGAGCCCTTCAACTGATTCTACTAGAATTCGAGGAGAGGTCAAATACGCTTTCAAAGTCGAGAATGCCTCTTCACACTTCGATCTCATTGAAAGGCCTTCTTCAGACTCGAAGAAAGGTCAGGCATTTGTCACTAGCCTGGATAATGAACCGCCTTAAAGCTAATCCTCCCGCCGTAATAACTCCTTTATACTGGCGTATGATGCACGTCAGCACGCTTTATTTTGTCCGATTTTGCCTCTACCTTCCGGTGTCACTATGAAACCTAGGAATTCTTCCTACGATAATTCGAAGGCACACTTAGCCGACTGGGCTTCATGTTGTAATTTCAAGATCTAGAACGCCTTGACAAGTGAGCTACGTGGAGCTCACCGTGGTGGATTTTTTACCAACATGTCATCTATGTACACCTCCCATGGCCAGGCTTATGCTTCGAACATCCGGCTCACCAACCTTCGATACGCGCCTCGCGCTTCGGAGCCCGAATCCGCATCACACGATAACAATAGGTTCCCGCGCGATGTGACGAACGAGGCCTTCTTTGGCCACTCGGGTCCATATCGACCGGGTTGTAAATGAGAAGGCATCCATAAAACTGAGGAGTTCATGGCCGCAGCGGGCATCTACGATGAGGTCGACCATGCCAGAGGGAACCGTCCTTTCGGGCACGCTCATGATGTCAAGTAGTCGATGCAGAGTCGCCACTTGCCGCTTGTTTTTCGACGAAAGACGCATGTCAGCTACCACCAGATATTCCCACCTCCCCGATCGCCCCGCCCGGCAGTTTGTCGACTTCCCCCGCCGATGGCTTCGCCTTCCTCGCTGAAGCCCCCTCCGTTTGACGCCTGGCTGACGGGCCGACGTCAAATTCGCGAAAGGACACCGCAGACCAATTCCTCCTACGTCCGCCGTCCACGTAAGACGCCTTGCTCGCCTTAAAAATGGATAAGGGGGTTTTGAGGCTTCCGCTATCTCGGGAGCCGATATAAAGTAGATGTTCAAGGTCGTCATTCAACAATATCGGCTCAGCTTCTTCGAGGGCTCGGGATCGAGCGAAAGCACCTCGTCACGACGCCGAGCTCATCCGTATATGTTATTCAATCGCTGCTTCACGGATGCCGAGTAGCATCTCCCCGCCACTCGCCGATCTCCTCGAACCATTTCCTACCCGCTTACAAGAGGAACTCGATCATCACGTGGGTACGCTGGAGGGACGGCTTTTATCGTGATCGAGAGCCTAGCAACATCTTATAAGGCATCGGCGCCTAATGACGAGGAATCTCACAGAAGTCATCGTCGGCACGGACTCAGTAAGTAGCAATTACCAGATTGAGCCTGTGAGGTAATACCTTTCCCCGCAACTCGCAGATGAAAGTGTCGACGCACCCAGCTCCTTCCGATGCCCATTTTATCGGCGTCGACGCTAAGATGATATCGCCTAAATCTCTGCCACACCAGACCCGATGAATCGCTTTGGTCGCCATAATCGCACAAACTACCGTTGGTCACATGGTGTTTGCATCCCTCCATTCGAAGTCGAGAACGTGAGGGATATGTCGAGCCGCCAGTTTAGGACACTGCAGGCTTCGCTATCTCGCACCATAAAGGCGTGACGGCCTTCGAGTCAGGCCGACTCCCCTCCTCCCGCGAATCCTCCCGAGATTACCCGGATTTCACCTAAGGGTCATTGCGCCGAGTCGCCGGCCCCGCCGAGTATATCGCCGAGGCTGGCCTGCTCGAGCTTGACTCAGCCCGATTGGGGGATATGAAGCGCAGAGGTACCCACGCCGTATTAAGTACTTTATTTCTTCGAGCCAGATGCAATGTCTCGCGGTGGTCCGTAGTCCCTATGGAACCGTAGCATTTCGGGAGTCTCTCGTCTTTATCATGTATTCGACCATTTTAGCCGCTACCTCCTACGAATCGTTTTTCGTGACTTACAGTAGACTCAGATATCGAGTATTGGCGGCGCAAATGCTGGAGGCGAATAACGCTGCCGTTTTGGGATCAAGGCGGTGGACCTGCACGATCTCTCGAGGTTCCCACGCCGGGACCGCTTCCCATCTTCTTCGAGACCTTCTATTGCTTACCGCCGGGGGTTTGGCCCTCGCCGCTTGCCTGTCCTGCACTTTTTCTTTAAGGAGCGGAAGAGCCTTTATCGGGACATGAGGGCTTTTCACCGTTAATATACTTTTCCGCTTTGTAAGATTTCCAAATTTACAAGCCACGGCATTTGGAGATGGAAAACATCAAGTCTTTCGACTGCACCCCTAAGCCAGCGATGAATGTAGTGATCGCAAACTTCGTCTGCATATCTGGCACTTAGAGACTCCTGACAATCTGGACATAAGACTCGTGCTTTCGCGAGCTCGCTGATGGTCGCCAGACGATAACTGGGGTTTTCTATACGCCCCGCCTCTAATGAAGGAGACGAATGCGATGGATAGCTCTTCGAATGAGGAGATCGGGACGACGGGGAATCCGAAGAATCCATGTTTCAGTTGGCCTTTTTTATGTGATAATGATACTTCAGATCGCACTCCGATCTCTACACCCCATGCGCCCATCTAGTTTTCAGAAGTGTCGAGGTGATCGACCGGATCCTCGACACCATCGAATGCTTCCACTTCATGCATCCTCGAATTCCTCACTGGAAGAGGGAAGTAAAGCACCCTACGGGCGGTGATCTCGCCTCATTGCACTGCGTATCCATAGCGGTCGTGAGCGTCCTCTTACTACCTCCTTCATACCTACCGAGCTTCTCACAAGGCCTTAATCTCTCGCTCCCATGATAAGGTTCCCGCTCCCGCCAAGGGTCATGTAGCTTCTTCGTTCCTCGATACGCTCCGAGCGTTGCTTCGCCTTCCCTTCAAAATAATCAGGTCCATGCCCCTGGCAGTTAGACTCGCTTCTTCTTCAACACCCTGTGGAATGTCAAGATCAGGTCAAGCCCTCGTGAGGGAGGGAAGTCAGAACCTTCCCGAGCTCGTCGTGTTTCCTCGCAAGGCCAGATCCGCCCGATTAAGTCGCTTCCAACTCCCATCGTGCTATCGGGTGATGCATGAGCGCTCCACCTCGCTCGTGTTACCACTAGCTTCTAGCACGGAGGTCTACCGCCCTCACGCAGCTCTATTGTCCCGCATCCTCGAGGATTAGCGCTTGCTCCGCCAGGTTCGAGTCGATACCATCAGAATCGAGAAATCGCTATATTTGTATAGAACTGCCGTTCCTGGGCTGCATCTACGCCCAACCTACGATACCTTTTCAACCTAACCAGCGAGCGCAGGTGTGTCGTTGGGCCAAGATAGTCCACTACCGGGTCGGTCCAGCTCTGATCGGAGGCAATGGCTCAAGGTGATTTAGCATGCGCACCTTCAATCGACGCGGCCTCAGATTTACAAGATGTTCTACTAGTCGGATTCGCGATTGATTCATTCCCATCTTCACTTTATTATCACAATATCTAGACTTGATTCAGAAAGCGATATGTGAAAAGAGCCAGCTTATCTGGGGATAATCTTCTTCCTTATCAGATCCGGTCACGACGAAATTGCTATTATCTTTTCTTTCCTTATCATTTAGATTCGTCTGATTATTGCAGGATAATATATTATCGTGGGATTATTCCATTCCCTTATCTGGGAGACTTCCCATTAATCTACCGCCGTCGTGACGGACCTTCATTCCCGCCCCACTGTACGCTGAATCGCGTGAAAAGGCCCGAATGCTTCCACCGCACGCCTCTTCTTCTCAAGCAAGAATTGCCCCGCACGTTTCATCACGACCTCTTCTCGCCCCATGAATGAAACCCTCGCTGTTCCCTATTTTTTAAACCCTATCAACTATATCAGAATCAAATGCTACTCATAAAAAAAAATTTCCATCTCCATACTAAATAAAAATTTCATGATAATTTCCTAAACTTGCTCCATTCATTCATCAGGATGGGTGTGACTCCATAAGATGAAACCCGAACCCATCCTAGCTAAATCCATCTTAGGTTTCAAAAAAAAATCCCAACCCGCGTGTAACCTATATGATTTTATCTAAAATTGAAACAACTAGGATTGAAACCAGATATATGCCTATATAATTTTATCTCAAATTGAAACTTACTAGGATTGAAACTAGATATATACTTTTGCATAAACTCATCTCATTACCATCCTTAATTAACTATTAACTCTGAGCGGAACCGGGTAAGACTTAGATGGGGCACTTGCCTCCTGATTTTTTTTATTTTTTATTTCTACAGTAGTTTAGGAGAACCGATATACTATTTCACTAATCGATCGAGTCACATGTTCTCACGTATTAATACCTAGAGATATTTTACAATGTGGTCACGAAACATATAACTTGCACACATATTTCCATTTTCCAATTAAAAGGCTTTGCCCCACTGAAACATATCAACGTTAATGCATCATCAGGCTACAACCCACATTTTCAAAAAGATTAGTAAACTTTATCCCTTAAAGATGTCCCCTGACAATGAATCTTGACTATGCCATTGTATTGAGGTACATTACTAAATTACTATCGATGAATAAAAATAATAAATATAAATTCTTTGATTACTTTCCCTTCTAATACTTTTATATTTCCAGTTCTTAAAACCGGTATAAAATAGTAAAAAGTAAGATAAACATACCGAAAAACCATGATTAAATCCAGAACAAGCCACAATGTAAAAAATACTGCTTTTATATTTTATTTAGTAGTCTATAAATTGTTATTCACTACTTTATCATTTCCACTTTAAACTAAAGATTAAAGACAACATTTTTAATGGGGAGAATTATTGAAGATTGTCGGTAGCGTCATGGATCCCAAAAAAAATGGTACGATTATAACAACTCTTCCACCACAGAAATACTCCTTCAATGGCCACCACCAGCAAGTATGTATGCGTGATCGGAGCCGGTCCGGCGGGGCTGGTGGCGACGAGGGAGCTGAGGAAGGAGGGCCACCGTGTGGTAACGGCGGAGCAGAGCCACGACGTCGGCGGGCAGTGGCTGTACGACCCTAACGTCGGCGGCGAGGACCCATTGGGGCGGAGCAGATTTTTAAAGGTCCATAGTAGCGTTTATGCTTCCCTGAGGCTGGCTACTCCGAGGGAGACTCTAGGGCTTAGTGATTTTCCGTTTGTGGTGAAGGAAGGTAGAGACACAAGGAGGTTTCCGGGACACCGGGAACTTCTATCGTATCTTAAGGATTTTTTGTGAATGGTTTAAGCAACTGAGATGATAAGGTTTAATACTAGGGTGGAGTATGTGGGGATGTCGGATTCCGATAAAGTGGGTGGGGATTTGAAGTGGGTAGTGAGGAGCAGAGACTTGAAGTCGGAGAAGGTGGCGGAGGAGGTGTTTGATGCGGTGGTTGTCGCCACCGGCCAGTACTCTCACCCAAGGTTGCCTTCCATTGAGGGTATGTATGTCAATGTCAAACCATCTTCCTTAACGCCCGTTATTATTATTATTATTTTTTTACTGCAAATACAAATTAGTAAATTGTTATAACTCATAACCTTGGAACTATCCCCTCTCCATGTCAAGTCTTTTTGAGAAGTTAAGTGTTCTATCACATGAACTATAGCTCATATGAGCTTTCAACATCCTTAATTAGGATTAACATAAAATAGTTTTATATTAGGATGATTTGATTAAATACTATAGCTCATATGAGCTTTCAACATCCTTAATTAGGATTAACATAAAATAGTTTTATATTAGGATGATTTGATTAAATACCTTTAAAACATGAATTTTAGGAAATCTAAGGGTTAGTTTGATTTCTATTCTTGAAAACTGTTTTTTGTTCTCAAAAAATAATGAGAATAAAGATAACAAATAAAATACATTTGATTTCCTTTTTTTTTTTACAAAACATAAAAACACTAAATTCAGATAATAAAAATACCTTTAAAACATAAAACGATGCTTATGTTTTCAAAACATGTCCCTTTATAAAATTTTGATTATATTTTGACTAAAATAATTTTTATTGTTTTCTCTTGTACAAATAAACATTTCTTTTACAAGATATGTAAATACTTAAATGGAAAAGGGTTTTTTATTTTTTTACTTTTTGTCTATAATGAGTTATTTTTCAAGAAAAAAATATGAAAAAAAAAATAGATTTATGTAATTCTTGATTATTTGATGTCTTTTGATCAAATATTTATTTTATTTTATTGATATGATTTAGTGGATTTAATTAAATAAAATTTTGAAATTTATTAGATATCACTAATAAAAATAAATATTTAATTAGGAAAATGATTTGAATTGTAATGGATTATTAGACGATTAATTTTAATTTAATTGAAATTAATTAGGATTAACATATATTTTAATATGATTAATTAGAAAATGATTTTTGAAGCTAGTCATTGATATGGCTTTAGGGCGAAAGGCTTACATGAGCAAATGAATAATGAGGTGATAATTTTGTTTATTTTCTTGTATAGGAATGGAACAATGGAAAAGGAGGCAAATGCATAGTCACATCTATAGGGATCCTCACCCATTTCACAACGAGGTAATTCAAACCTGTTCTGTAACTTTTTAGAAATGAATAACAAAGAAAATTCGTTAGAAATATATGTTGCTAAGTTAGCCTTCCTACTTGCTCGGCTATGATGCTTGGTGTCACAACTCGAAAATGGCCAGCAAATTTGTCCCTTCCGTGTGTTGCTAAGGTCTCAAACCTAGACAACCCTTCTTTTCTCTCCAAAAGCAACGTATAAGAGAGACAAACAAGTTATTGGAAAATCTCCTAATTAACTTGTATTTTATCACCACAGTAATGCAAGAAATATGTGCCTTTTGGAAATTCCTCAATGAGACATTTGTAAGCTATGCTCACGAGACAATGCTCCCTACCACATTTCTTCTCTCAAACTTCTCTTTTATTCCTCCATGCAGGATACCCGGGCCTTCGGTGTAGACTAATCATGTGTTTGCCTTGCTTTCGCCTAGGTCCTCTCATGGGTGTAAAGCAACCCATAAGGCCCTCCATATGCCTCTTATCTACTTAGTTTTAGAAGGGGGTCAAAAAACCCACCCCCATCAACGAGGTTGACGTCCATGTCGACTCAAACTGAGGATATTCCTCCTTCCCACTGTCAAATGTCATTTGTTCTTATTCTAAACCCAAGGACTCTCGATACTTTGCAAGCCCATTGTCACATTCCTTTAGCCAACCTCCACTGTATTCTGTTGAGGATTCCTACTTTGTCAAATTCTTGACATCTATGGCATGCTCTCTCATAGTCACAACTATGCATGGCGTCCCTCATTCCATGAACGCTAATGTTCTCAAGTAAGGAAATATGCTTACTTCCTCTTACGTAAAAAAATTCATCCCATTTATCATTCAAAATCCTGCAAGTGCATCATAATCAAGTCACATCATCTCATCCATTCTCCCATCTTTAAAGGACTGAATCTGATGATGCCTTCCACCCTATGGTCTCTACCATTAAAAGAAGTCACTATGTTGTCATATGCCTCAATTGTCAAACCCGAATTTGCAACCACATTACTTGCCACGCAAGTATGCGTTAATCCTATATCAACCAACGCTTTCACCCCTATTCCATTCACTTGAACAACTACAAACATTAGTTCATTAATTGAACTTGGCATGTGAAAAGTGTTTACCATTTAAATCATATTCACTCGTGTCTCCAAGTTTCCCGACTCTGAATCACTTTCTCATTTGAGGGTAGACACTTTCTCCATCTTGGGACAATCCTTGGCTCGATGAAAACCATGCATGACATATAAAATATCAAACCCACTTATATGATTGTTGCACGCTCTCCCCGCCCTTTGGGGCTGCAACCAGGCCATTCCTCTGCCCATTAGCCTTCGACATTTTCCCACAATCCGATTTCATTTTTTACATGGTGTCTATGTGCTACCCATCTTGTAATCCACCAAGCAGTTCGTCGTAGCCATGGCAGCAGGTAAGTCACAAACTCCCTACCTCCAAAGTTCAGTTTGTGCCCATCCTTGTAGTCTTGATATGAAGTTAAACAACTTATCTTCCTCAAATATGTTCTTTATATCAAGCATCAAGGAATAGAAATCTTTCACATAATCTCAAACATAACCCATTTGCTTAAGTCTTTTGAATGACTCCTCAGTGAAGCCATACAAGCAACATTCGTTAGAAGGAATTGATCCTTCAATTCCTTTTTTAGCATCTCCCACTCACCAATTTGGGGCCTTTTGCCTCTAAGTCTTCTCCTAGCCGAGTAATCCATCAAAGCTTCTCATCACCCATGAGATAAATGCTAGTGATGGAGACTTTCTTCAGCTTGAAGACACGAGCAACCTTGAAGAATTAATCCATGACCTAAAAGAAATTTTAAGTTTCTTTGCATTGGAGTTCCTATTGAAGCCTTTGGGTTCAGGGACTCGAACTTTGGGACCAACATCTGCATTCGCAAAGGAACAACCTTGCAGCACAACCTTTTTAAGGATTCCCACATCTGCTTGCATCGACTCCATAATCTGCTTGAAGTCATCCATTTGAGACTAAAATCGCCTTCATGCCATCAACTTTTTCCTCCACATGCTTGTCATTTGACTTAATCAGATCCCTCTAAACTTATAGTTCATTCATCACGAAAGCAACCCACATAGGGATAGTGCCATTATCACCACTCCATTCCCCCAATACCTCACCGATTCGTGACACCCTTTCCTTGATCGTTTCGCCAGCTATCATACAAGCTCTTAAACCACTTATCACACACTAGAAATAGGCAACAAAATTTTTCCCTTCTGTAAGCAGTGCTAAGGTCTCAAATCTGAGCTTCAACCCCTTCCTTCTCTTAAGTAGCGTTTAAGAGAGACAAGCAAGTTAGAGGAAAATCTCATAACTTGTATTTTATTATCGTATAAATACAAGAACAAAACTCCAAGTGTCTCACACTTGTTCTCCCACAAAGGAACTCTAAACTGGTTTGACAAAACACGCCTTCTAAACCCTTAACATGGTCACCCCTGATCAGACACACCTTTCAAAGGGGTGCCAGCCCATGAGCTTCGGTGGTATCACATAGCCTACTCATAGCCCATGCTCCAAAGGATGCCTCAACTTGCTATCCTTCCAAAAAGGGTGTAGACAGCCTATAAATTCTGATCCTCGTATTCAACTAACAACCTATTTTCTCATAACTCTGTCTGTTGAGGCATTTTATCAAACACCTTGCGAGCCTATCCTACCTTAGTGTTTTTGAACATATGATCCCACTACTGTAAGGTCTTGGCTACCCCTTGCTCTGAGTTATGCACAACCATCACGAGTCTGAGCCAACTAAGCCATGGCATAGCGCTCATGGCCTACATTCAATATGCATAGGCTTGAAGTGCCCCCCATGCTAGCACCAAGGGAGGGAGAGGAAAACCAGTGCAGGTCGTGGAGCCCCTGCACACCAAGCCATGCAACCACCATCAACTACTCATCCAAAGACTAGCTTCACCTCGCACTATGTCTCTAATCAACAAGATCATCCGTTGGCCATGCACAACCAAGTTGTTGGGTCCTTGCAGTATGCATTGCCCACAATTGTTCAAGACATTACTGCTATGTGTCATCGATCTCGCATTTGATCCCACATATGATCCCATATGCACGGCGCGGGCCCAGTTTCGTGCCAACGTCAGGGAGGATGAACTGAAAGGCTGCAAAGAATGGCTCACGTATAGTTAAAACATGTAACGTGTCTTTGTGCATTTTGTCTTTACTCATTGCCTATCTAGCCAAAGCGTGGTCTTAATTAGTAACTTATTGTTTGAGATATCATCCCCCCCTCCAAAAGAACTTTATATACCTTTTTTGAAATTCCTCGAGGAGACATCAAGGTATGCTCACTAGACATAATGCTCCCCAATTACATTTATGCTCTCAGACTTCTCTTTTATTCCACCATGCAGGATACCCGGGCCTTTGGTGTGTCCTGATCCTGTGTTTGCCTTGCTTCCATCTTGGTCCTCTTATGGAGTAAGGCAACCCATGAGACCCTCCATATGCCGCTCATCAACTTAAGTCTCAAAGGGGGCCACACTTTGCTTCTACCCTTGACTCAAATGCTTAAAAAGATAAGAGGATCTTAAGATAACACTTATATATATATATGGTATATATATATATATATATATATATATATATATCTCTATCTAGAAATATATTTATATATTTCTAAATGTTTTAGCTTATTTTAGAATTAATTTCATGAATTTTAGATCTATTTTTATTTTTTGTATTCTGCTTATTATTATATTATAGTTGATTTTTTTTTTTAATTTCCTTTCATTTTATAAGTTTGAAACTCTCGAGGTAATTACATTTCAATAATTTAATTATTTCAAGACGCCCACATAACAAAAAACAGTTATAAATTTTTACATTTTTTTCCATGTAAGTTTTCATTTTTTTCTTTTCTTCAGATTCTATACAACCAAACATAAGCCCTATAATTAAGTATTTAATTTAATTTAGAGTTAACAAAAATATAATTAATCATTTTAGATTTCTAGATGATTATCTATGTTTATGTTTCCTAATTTTTCTAGTTTGATGAAATAACCTTTTTCAAATATTTATTCATGAATTATTTTGTAAGAATCAAGCCGTCAAAATTGAGAGATGTTAAAAATGTGGGATATGAGAAGTAAAATAGTAAATTGAGGTTGTTTTACATTTTCTCTTTAGAAAATGGAATCAAAATACCACATAGGTATGATGAATCAAATTTCTACTTTGAAGTAGGAGTTTGTTTCCGTCATAATTACTTTTGATTTCATTCGTATTCTTATAAAAAACTGATCTAAAACATAAGAATGAGAGAGAATCAATAAAGATTCCATTTCCCACTCTCTATCTCCTCGTACCAAATGCCCTTAAGGAATAAAGGGAAAGCTCTTATCGATAAAATAAGCCTACAACTCTCTACAAGCTCTTGTCTTGTTGGAGCCTTTGCCAAATGAGGGCATGATACTAAACCCTCATGATTTTGTTTTTAATCGTACTCAAAAGCGTTTCATACCAATTAAGCATATCAAGTTTTTATATTTTTTTTACTTCTATCCACTTTATATTACATCATATAATATTCTATTCTTGTAAAGGATCAGCTTCCAATCTCCCTTAAATCCATCTTGTATCTTTACTATTTTACTCATGCCTCAAAGTCAAGGACAAGATATTGGTCATTCTTATTAATTCCTAATCCTCAAAGTATTTTAACCCATATGGAACTTCGGGTGCACACCTAACATATTTAATGGTCTAAATTATATATATAGACATGAACTGATATTCCTCACAGGTAGTGGTGGTTGTAGGAAATTCAGTGAGCGGAAGGGACATATCCATGGAGCTAGTGAATGTGGCAAAAGAAATCCATCTAAGTGCCAAATCTCTTGATATTTCTGAGGGTCTATCTAAAGTTATTTCCAAACACCACAACCTGTATCTTCATCCCCAGGTACCCCTTTTTCCATCTACCACAACTAAATTTCTTCTAGCTTCTCATCACCATTAAAATTATGCTAATTGCAGATTGAATCCCTTCATGGAGATGGACGAGTTGTATTTGTAGACGGATCTTGGGCCATGGCAGACACTATTATATACTGCACTGGGTAATATTGAAAAATGAAATTCTTAATAATTTAATTAGTCCTAAATTTGTCCATGACTGTGTTGAAATGTTGCTGCAGTATTCATATTCCTTCCCCATTTCTTGACACCAAAGGAATAGTAACAGTGGATGATGACAGAGAACACACACCTTCCCTCCATCCTTGGCACCCTCTCTATCTTTTGTGGGCATTCCTAGAAAGGTAAAAAAAAAAAAAACATTTTATTGTTGGGAGTCTTGGCTATGTTTGGTTACCGGGAAAATTTTTGAGGGAAAATGTAAGAGAAAGAAAAGAGGAAGGAAAGAAAAATGGAGGACAATAAAAATAGAATTAAATCCAATATATTATTCTAATTTACTGCTTCAAATCAGTTTTATTAATTTAAAACTGTTAATATAAAGATTAAATAATATAAGAATATGTACTTTTTTTAAATAATTTTATTTATATTTAATTTTATTTTTAGAATTTTCATCAAATTATCCAATATAAGAAAATCATTTTCTTTTCATTTACTTTTTCTCATCAACTTTCAAGAACTAAACACAATCTTAAAATTGGGTGTTTGGTTCATGAAAAAAATTGAGGGAAATAAAATAGAGAAGGAAAATAAAAAAGGAAAAAATCAAGAAAAATAAAATAGCATAAAAGTCAATAAATTATTCGAATCAATCAAACCTATTGGATTTATTTTAACTAATCAATATAAATATTAAATAATTTTAAAATATATAAATTTCCAAATAATTTTAATTATATATTTGATTTTCTAAATATTTTCTTTTAACATTTTTTTTATTTCCTCTTTGTTCAAACCTAGTTATTTTCTATACTCCACTTAACTTCTTGACCACTGAGATACGACTTATGGGCAAACTTCAAACATAATTTAAAAGTACTTAATATTGACGTTTGATGTAGATCATATCTCTCCCTTTCTTTGAGTCACAAGCCATATGGATAGCTCAGCTGCTGTCTGGGAGAAAAACATTACCATCATTCCATGACATGATGCAGTCCATTGAAGAATTCTATCAATCAAGGAATGCTGCTGGCATTCCAAAGCATCATACTCACAATATTGCAAATTTTGAGGTAAAGATTATGACCAAATTAAGTTTCTTCAAAATCAAAAGTGATTGATTCATTAACTATCAATTTAAAGAATGGTTAATGCTGGGGGGTTTCCATGGCAGTACTGTGATAAATATGGAGAGAATGTTGGGTACCCACACTTGGAAGAATGGAGGAAGGAGCTATTCTTATCAGGCTCAGTAAGGGCCCGTGTCAACTTGAGACTTTCCAAGACTGGATGATTATGACTCTGTTGCAAGCAGCTCTCCTCAGCCCTCATTTCACTCAATCCCTTCAACCCCCATCTCAACACTATACTTTATGATCATATTATAGTTACCCAATTGGAGTCCTCGGAGGATTATCTGGTCATTAACTCCAAGTCTAATTAGTTGAGGTGTGTGTAAATCCACAATTGTTATAAAAAGAAAATTACAATTACCCAGTTTGATTGAAATCATTTCCATAGCTCAATGGTGTCTTAACTTTTCGATTTTTTCTATTTTGGTATCTCAACTTTTATTTTGTTCAATAAAGTATTTAAACTCCTTCATTTTTTCTATTTTTGTGTCTTGATTTTTATTTTGTTGAATTAAGTATTCAAATTCTTAATTTTTATTCAATCAAGTGCTTTGATTAAAACTTATCATGATGCTAAATCAACCAAAATTGGATCCACATGGCATTCCAAGGCCTTCTCTTATTATGATTTTTACTATTCATTTGTTATAATAAAATAAATTGATAAAACTGGTTACCTAGGGAATTGAAATAAAAGGGTTAAGAGTGTATTTTTGCCCCTTAACTTCTTTACTGCAAAGTGTCGTGAGCCCTCAACTAATTTTTTTTATTATTTATGTTTTTCAATTATAAGCTAGTTGTCAATTTAGCACCCAACTAATTCTTTTTGTTATTTTTACTTTTGTGGTATTTAAAAGTGATGATGTTTTCAATAGGATGGGGGCTGGGCGTCATCGGGGGTCATTAGATTCGAACACAGATCTATTTGTGTTTGGTCTATGACTCTGGATCGTGAGGCTGAAGTTGGATTGCTGCCGGTGCTAGTCTGCGAGGCTGCAGGCGTGGCACTCCTCTGCAAAACAAGGAAGAAGGGGTGGCGAGGCTTGGCCAGAGTGGCCGCTCAAAAGTACCTAAGTCGGTTCTTTCTGAGAGAAAGATTGGCCTTAGAAGCGGAAATGTGTTGCGTACTTTTTCGTAAATAGGGTAGTGCAGTATTTATAATATATGTTTTCCAGGTTGGATGGTGATTAGGATTAACTTTCCGTGGACGTGAGATTTCTTGCTTTTATCGAACATCAGTTTTGATTGATAGAAGCCTTTATTTAAAATTATCCTTCTTCCTTATTGGTGGGATGCGGCGATCAGAGTAGGATGGTTGATATATCGTGGTCATTTTATTTTCCATGTTGATGGGATTCGAGTTTGATTTCTTGAGATAATCGTTATGGGATATTATTTCCTTATCGATGGGATTTAGTTTAATTTATAGGATGTAGGCTTTACCGATCGTAGTAGCAGGTCTTTAATTTGTGCGGATTAGGCGCTCGTGCAGAGTTTGGCGTCTAGGCTGGCGCTTCAATGGCGCGCCTCTTCGTTAGATGCGAGTGGGCCTGCGAGCCCGTTTCAAACCTATCGGTTGCCCAGAGCCCTTATTAATGCGATGTGCGTGGGCGAGAGCTATCGCGTTCGTCTGGGATGCAATTTCGTAATGCGCTCGGGGCTAGGTTAGTTAAGGCTTGATCGTGATCATACGTCTTGCGATAATGATGACTCTTTGGTTTCGTAGCTCATCTTTCCGCTTCTTCGGTTCCTTCACATTTATTTTCGTGAACTCACTCTGTCTTGTGTGCTCACGATCTTGAAACCTCTTCTTTACTTTCAACTTTTCAGCGTTTTCACGAGATAGCTTTTTTTCATTTATTTCACAGGACATTGCATCCTTATCCCTTTGGTCTTTTTTCAACTGATACGACGAGGCGCCAGGATTGGGTTGGCCAAGTTTTTTTTTCATTATTTGCTTTCATCATGGGTCTAGGTCGCTCTTCTTCTCTGCGTATTGGAGGTGACTCTTCGACTATTGCCAGTTTTGGGCGAACTGGCGTCGCCTTCGGTCATTCGGCCAGGGTTGAACTTCGAGATGCCCCAGGGGCGCCCCCTTTTCCCTTGGACAAGGGTAAGGGGAAAGTAAACCTGATTAAATATCCTAGAAGGTCAGAATACCTGAAATCCGCCGTTCAGCATGCTTTAACTGTGGGGCCTAGCAAGGTCGGTCCCTCATATGGGAACTGCTATGGGCAGAAATTCCAATTTTGGAAAAATGGCGAAATCGTAATTTGTTAAAAGTCCTAAATTTATTCTCTAGATCACGAGATAATGAAAGCGGATTGCAGTTGGAATCTTCTCATGACTACAGTTACCACGTTGAATTTCGTCGAATTAGAGCAGTGTAGTAGGCCCACGTTTTTGACGTCGCGTTTGGTCTTGGAAATAAAGCGATTTTTCGATCTGGCAATCGCGTATATAGCGTCTTCGTGTGCCATAAGTGGCATGAGTAGAGAAATGATGAAAATGGGCCAGAGATGATGCAGAGATGTAAGCTTGAAAGAAGGAATGAAAATGGTCGTTAAATTTGTCTTCAAATGATAATAAGAATAGTTGCATAATTACTCATCTTCTCAAATTGAAAAGAGGAGAAAACGTGAAAAATGGGGAATTTCTTAGTGGCAAAATGGTGTGATTTAGAGTGAAGAGAGGGCTTCTCTGAGTTCTGAGCAATCGCGACGGTGAATTCTTCGGGACAAGAAGCAAGTACGCTGCGTGACGAGGCACAGCGTGGGCTCGGTTTTGAGGGTTTTGACAAATTCGAGTGAGGTAGGGGATTTATCTGCAGGTTTTCTGGCTTTATTTAAGTGTTTTTGTCATGTTTCGGTTGGTTTGAGGCCTTGAGCGGACGTTTGTCCAGTTCCAAATCTTAGGCAGAATTATTAGAAAAATTTGAAACCCGATTTGTGTATGCATGTAGTGAGGAGGGCTGTTTAGAAGTGTTAATTGTATAAATTGTGTAACAAAATTGTATTGTGATATGCATGGTAGGAAGTAAGTAGTAGAGTGAGAGTTCACTAAGTGAGCCGATGATTGATGATTTCATAGGAATAGTAGCAAGTTACACTATTCAGAGAATAGTGTTCACAAAATAATTTTTGTGAAATAATGTATTTAGTTAAGTAATTGAATCGGAGTTCTTTCGTGTTTGATCATTAGCCATTGACCTAATTTTGATGTAATTGATGGTGAAATTACATGACATGTTTATGTGATTTAAATTATGTGAATATATGCGTGATTATATATTTGTGTTTATAAAATTTTATGAAATTGGCATCATGCATTTAAGTATGCCTTTGAGGCACCCAAGTGATAGGAGTGAGTGCATGAGGTGATTCTTGAGAGAATGATTTCGGAGGGTTGATTAAATAATAAAAATTATCGGAGGGTAGTCCATATATAAAATATCAATCGTCGGTGTTGGCCTAATTGATAAACATCGGAGGGTAGTCCATATAAAATATCAATCGTCGGAGTCGGCCCAATTGATATACATCGGAGGGTAGTCCACTAAATATAACATCGAAGTCGGTCCACTACTTATATCGGAGGGTTGTCCATAAATAAGAAACAAATAACTTTGTTTGAAATTAGTTTTCTCATACATGGCTTAGGCAGGTGTGAAATTCGATGAGGACTTCGGGGTATGAGTTGATCGTATGAGCGTTCAGTAGGATCATGTATTTGCTTGAATGTGTGTTTGATACCCCGGAGCATTGCATATGCACTTAGGTGGAGAGTAGCCCATTTAGGGTGATTCCACTACTGGGCGATAGCTCACCCTGTCGAGGGATATCATTTTTCAGGTACATGGAGCGCACGAGGAGACGGCTCATCTGAAACTAGTTTTAGAAAGAAAATGGGATTGTGGCTTTAGGCGTTTTAATTGTATATATATTAGAATATTACATTTTTAATATATGTTGTATAAGAGAAATTATTAACTCTTTTGACCCATTGGATATAGTTGATGTATTATGATGAGTCTTTATTATTGGGCCCAGTGGCCATTTACTCATGTGTTGGATATTGGATTGTTAGGACAGGTTATATACAGGTTATGTACTAAGGGTAGAGCTCCAGGTACAAAGGCTACTTGGGTGCCGTGAGGAGAGATGTCGGGTGGCATTCACAAGCTTTTCCTCGGGTTGTGGTGATCAACGGACCGGGATTTGGGCGTCCACGGCAATTATCGAGCTTAGGTATACGGCTACTAGGGCTTGAAGAGGGATTTAAGAGGTAAGGCCTTAGTCTTTGAGGTGTCAAAGCTTGTCGCATTTAGGTGTGGTTCGATGATTGTAGTTTAGGTGTAAAGTTACCTAGGAGGCGGGACAAAACTAAAACCTTTGCATTGTGTGTTTGCGTGTGATCATGTGAATTGATGAAATGTTGTGCCAGATGAATTGTGTATACCATGTTATGTGTTGTGAAATGGTTGTGTGCTTAGTGATTGCTTGCATAGGAAAAACATTGTGTATGTTGGAAAGCAAAGTTTGGAGTTTCTGATTAGTAAAAACTAGAAGAAAGAAAATAAAAGAAATAAATTTTTAGAAATTTATTTGGTTTTGTGGATAAGGAAATAAAATTTTAAATAAATTCTATTTAGTTAGTGTTAGATGGAGGTTTTGATAAATTTTGGACAACATGAATTGAAATTAAAAGAAAAATATATATATGTGAAAAAATTAAATAAAATAAATTTTATAAATTTATTTGGTTTAGAGGTGAAGAAAATAATTTTCTAAGGTTTTACAGTGTATAAAACTGAAGAAAATTGATTAAAATAAATTTTAATAAATTTATTTGTGTATTCTGGAAAATGAAAAAAAAAATTAGGTATGTATTTTTAGTGTCTTCAAGTAGCTGGAAGAAATGAAAAAAATTTGTATTGCAACCTTGCAATTGTATTCTGAGAAGAGGAACTGGAAAAAAATATGTAATAATACAAAATAAAATCAAACAAAAAATGAATAAGAATTTTGAAAAAAATGAAATTTTCGAAAATAAAATTTTTGTTGATAAATATGATTTAATATATTTGATAAATGGTCTTGCATTGTTTATGAATGCAGAGACTTGAAATATACACTGATTTTGTGTATGAATAGTGTCTCGGGGCTGCATTTACACCCTTTGAGATACGTAATTAATGTTGCATGTTTTGATTGCGTGATTTTATGTTTCAAATTGCGTGGAAGGACATATACGGTATGTTGTATATGAGAATTATGATTCTTGTGATTGTTAAGTAGGAAATTATATGCATGGTGTAATGCGTATAGGAAAGGGTGAATCTGCTAAGGTTAGGAACTATGACCTTAGGGATTTGGATACTGAAATGAACAAGAAAGCTTAGAATTTTATTGAAATAAATGAATTGAGTGGTTGGAATTTAGCACCACTTAGGAAATGAACGAGTCAGTTCATGGTTGTCAAGTCTATTAGTAATTGGCATGTGCATTGCTAGTTAGACTGAAATGAAAATTAAATGATTCTTGTTGTCATTGGAAATACGTAGATGGCTAGTCGAGGACGAGGACGTAGAGGGCATCCAGATCTTGGTCGGGGCACCACCGTGTTGATCGTGGGCCCCTTCTTGGGCTATAGGTATTGCGGCAGTACGCTGCTCCGCACCAGGCTAGCGTAGCGGTAGTCGGGAGGTCCTAGTAACCTCGAAGTTTAGGGCGCATCATCCTCAGAGCATTGCTTGGGGAGGAGATCCGTGGTGGCGAGATCATTGGTTCATACATATCGAAAGTGTTAGAGCTATCTTGATTATACGACCTTTACCGAGGATCAAACTAGGCGTGATTTCGAATTTAGAGTGAAGACGAATATGGGTGGAAGGGCAAGGACCTCCTAGAGACCTTAGAGGAGTCTTTGTGATGAGTTCTCCCCTAGGGAGTAGAGACGAGGATATGGATGATATGTCGAGGTTGCGGATTGGAATCTTGGGGACTACACTCAGTGGACGAGGATCATGGACATGTCGAGTTCGATGTCATCACAGGGATGGATTGGGTGACGACCCTACCCAGTCGTTATCAATTATGAGCGTAGGAGGTTACCTTTATCACAGCGGGAGGCGGTACTCGATCTGGTATTGAGGGGACAAGCATGATGTGCCCCATATAGTATCACGAGTCAGTGTCGAGAGACGATTAAGCGGGTTGAATTTAAAGCGAACCTTACCACTGAAGGATGAGGTGAAATGGGACTTAAGCCTACCTCGAGTAAGTGCGAGAGTATGTGGATGTTTTCCGAGATGAGCTACACGGACTACCTCCACACACGGTCGTAGACCGATGTCAGAGTTACACCGCGTGCCGCGTCTCTATGACTCATAGGATGGCACCGAGTTGAGTTGCGGGAACTCGGGAGTCGATTCACAGGAGGTTGTGGACAAGGGGGTTCATCGAGACCGAGCACTTCACCATGGGCAGCTCAGTTTTATTTGCGAAGAAGAGCGAGCTAAGCTTATTTGTGCGTGTTCTGACGATTGAGCAGGGTTACGATCGAATCGATTACTCATTATCGGGGATTGATTATTTATTTGATCGGTTGAGAGGAGCGGAGTCTACTCCAGAGATAGACATTACATGGCAGTTTACCATCAGCTGAGGTTAGGGAGACATATATCCACTAGGCAGAGGCGTTATGGCACTGAGGTTCTGGGGTGATGCCCTTCGGATTGACGAATGCGCCAACAGCATTCATGGATCTCATGCATAGGGTATTCCAACCTTATCTAAATCAGTTTGTTGTGGTCTTCATGGATGACATCTTGATCTACTCCCAGTCAGAGTGGGAGCATAAGTATCACTTGAGGATCGTTTTACAGTTGTTGAGAGACCAATCGGTTATGCGCGAAGTTGGTAGGAGTGCGGTTTTGACTTCTGCGGGGTGAGATTTTTAGGACACGTGGTGTCATCATCGGAGTGTCGGTCGACTGAAGGTCGAGGTATGAGTCGGGAGAGGCCGAGATGTCAATCTTTGAGATCGTGGTTTCTTGGGATTTCTTTGGAGTAATGTGGGAGATTCGAGAATGGAAATTTGAAGTTGTCCGTCGGGAGGCGGGATCGTGGGACTTCGCCTCTCGGGGCCGGGGACTCCCACGTGGTTGGGACGTACGACCATAGAGAGAGATATCGAGGATGCCCGGAGCAATCGGGATGCGGGTGTTGGTAGTAAGAGGGAGGATCAGCCTTCTTTTAGTTCGGGAAGGCGAAGATTCCTGGCTACACGAGTTTCGGGACTAGGAGCCGAGATTGGGCATGTGAGACGGGACACCTAGAGACGGGGATCAGTGACTTTTTGGGACAGCACAGTCCCGATTCGTGTAGAAACGGGGAGAGTATCACGAGTTCATTCCTCCGCTTTGAAATGCAGATTGAGAGGAACCGAGTTTTCGAGTTTGGTCTTATCTGAAGCACTTCCAGCAACCGCAGAGATAGACGGAAGGCGGAGTGTGGGTGAAATGAGGGGGCGGATGCGAGGAGTTCTTGACGGGAGCGTAGTGGACCTTAGGGTGGTAGACATATTGGTTGTTGATGTCGGGCTTGACATGGATGAGTTAATGACCATCGGGTTGTTGAAGTAATTGGGACCTTAAGCGGGTTGTCATGCAGGCCACGACCTTAGTTTGGGCTTAGAGGTTAAGGCCTTCCCCAGAAGCCAAGTATAGATGTTTTCCCTAGGATGTAGGGTGAGGATTGATCGATAGGTGAGATTGAGTGAGAGATCTCAGGGTCTGCGCATAGTGAACACAGGATTGGGTGCCACAGTATGGCATTATTGCGTTCGTGTGCACGGTACGGTCATTCACCACTCTTGGTGAGTGTGTGTTGAGTTTGTCTTTAGGACTACGTCCAATGAAGACTCATTGTTTGATTCAGTAATGAAGAGTGATTAGAGTGTGTTGGGTAAAAGCAAAGAAGTGCGTTAATCCCCTAATTAGGGAAATCCTTGAGTTAGAGATTATAATGGAGCGGGAGATATCCCGAATTTTTGAGTGAATGTAAGAGACTCGAAGTGTAAGTCGAAGAGTTATGTTAATCGAGATGAAAAACACACGGTCAGGTTATCACGTAGACTTAGAGTTGAGTGAGGAATTAAAGAGTGACTCGAGATTTGGATACCCTTTGAAAATTGCATTGGGTGTTGTTAGTAGGCAAGGAGCTGGTATATGGATGTCATTGCATGACATGGACTAGGTGGCCAGTCCATTGGATTGTCGGTGATTGTGACACCCAGGAAGGTCGTTTACACAAAGTAAGGGTTATTAGTAAGGGTTGCACGTGGTGTGGATTATATACAGGTGATAGAGGACACGCTGCGAGCATACGTCCTGGGTCTTAAGGGTAGAGGAATGATTGCTCTTAATTGGGATCGCTAACAATAGTTATCGGCGAGTATACGGATGGGCGCCATATGGGCGTTGCCTTGGGAGGCCATGTGGAGTCAGATTATGTTGGACCCGAGGTGGGAGAGAGACTCCGTCACGGGTCTTGATCGATTAGAGACACCTCGGAGAATGTGAGGCTTGATGCGTCTTCCTCACTGACTCGAGCCAAGCGGAAGAGCTGTCACGGATGCATGACGTCGACCCTTAGAGTTCAAGGTTGGTGATCACGTTTCCTTGAAGGTGATTCCTAAAAGATGAGTGGTCAAGTTCGCGGCGTGAAGAGCGCCGTCGGGATTCATTAGGCCTTTCGAGGATGCTCGAGAGGATAGGCTATGTAGCGTCTGGGGTTGGTTTGCCGCCCGGCATGTCGGGTGTCCACGGGGTGTTTCACGTCTCCATGCTGCAGAAGTATCACGCGGATCCAACTCATGTAGTGGATTAGGGACGGATCGGTTGGCTTGATGGGACCTTCGAGGATCGGTGTGCATTTGGATAAGCCGTGATCAAGTTTTGCGGCCTTGAGCGGAGTGAAATTTAGTGAAGGGTGCTATGGCGGCACTATGGAGTGGAGGGATCAGCGTGGCGGCGTGAGGACACGATCTTGGGCCACATCATGCTGTTTAGGGATGAAGGTACGTGATTTAGTCGTTTAATATTTAAATGACTAGTTTACATCACATAGTAGAGTGCAGGTGCATATCGTGTGTTGTGTTGTGATTGTCGGAATTTCGGGACGAAATTCCTTTAAGGAGAGGAGAGATGTAAGACGAAATTCCAATTTTGGAAAAATGGCAAAATCGTAATTCGATTTGAAATAGTAATTTCGTTAAAATTCGAAATTTATTCCTCTAAATCTCGAGATGATGAAGCGGATTGCAGATTGGAATCATCTCACGAACTCTAGTTACCACGTTGAATTTCGTCGAATTCCGAGACAGTCAGAGTAGGCACGTTTTTCGAGGCATCGCGTTTCGGGTACCGTAAAACCATTTTCAATGCAACAAAAGTCACATATAACACGTACTCATGTGTCATAAGTGGCATGAGTAGAGAAATGATGAAAATGGACGGCCGAGATAGTGCCGAATGTCAAAACTGGGAAAATAAGAGACAAAATGGTCATTTTAAATTTGTCTTAAATGATAATAAGACAAAAGTTTGCATAGTACTCATCTTCTCAAATTGAAAAGGGCTTGTAAGCGAGGGAATTTCTTAGTTCTGAAAATGGTTTGATTTTAGAGTGAGAGAGAGACTTCTCTCTAGGTTTCACGGGCAATCGAATGAGTCGGGTCGTCGGGACAAGCATTTGCTCTGCGTGAGGCCTAAAGGCGTGAGCTCGGTTTGAGGGGTTTGACAAACTCCGTGAGGTAGGGGATTTATCCTACTTGAGTTTTACACTTTATTTAAGTGTTTTGTCATGTTTCGGTTGGTTTGAGGCCTTGAACGGCCATTTGATCGGTTCCAAATCTTGGAACCGAATTATTAGAAAATTTTGAAACCCAATTTGTGTAGCCATGACCGTGAGGGGCTGTTTAGGGGTGTTAATTGTATAAATTGTGTAACAAATTGTATTGTGATATGCATAGAGTAGGAATGGCCGTGAAATTCGGGTTCGCTCTAGAGTGAGCTAGGTGATTCAATGATTTGCCGGGAATAGTAGCAGGTTACACTATTCCGAGCCAAGATGTTCTGATAATTTTTTTGTGAAATAATGTTGGTTAAGTAAATTCGTCGAGGTTGCTCGTGTTTGATCATTAGCCACGTGACCTAATTTTGATGTAATTGATGGTGAAATTACACATGACATGTTATGTGATTTAAATTATGTGAATATATGCATGATTATATATTTGCATGTTTTATAAAATTTATGAAATTGGCATCATGTGCATTTCGAGTATGCCTTTAGGGCACCCTAGAGCGATGGGAGTGAGTGCATAGAGTGATTCTTGAGAGAATGGTTTGGAGGGTTGATTAATAATAAAAATTATCGGGTAGTCCGTATAAAAATATCTGATCGTCGGAGTTGGCCTAATTGATAAACATCGGAGGGTAGTCCATATAAAATATCAATCGTCGAATTATTGATTGATATACATCGGAGGAGTAGTCCTTAAATATAACATGGTCGGTCCTACTTATATGGAGGTTGTCCATAAATAAAAACAAATAACTTTGTTTGAAATTAGTTTTCTCATACATGGATTAGGCAGGTGTGAGGGAGTTGGTGAGGACTCGGGGTATGAGTTGATCATGTAGACATTCAAGTAGGATCATTATTTTGCTTGAATGTGTGTTTATTGGGCATTGCATATGCGCACTTAGGTGGAGAGTAGCCCATTTAGGGTGATTCCACTCTTGACGATAAGCTCACCTGTCCGAGGATACTCGTTTCGGGTACATGGAGCGCGAGGCGGCTCATCCTAGAGACCGTTTTAGAAGCCTGGATTAGTGGCTTTAGGCGTTTAGTTGTGTATATATATTAGAATATTACATTTTAATATATGTTGTATAAAAGAGAAATTATTAACTCTTTTGAAACTATTGGATATAGTTGATGTATTATGATGAGTATTGTTATTGGGCCCAAGTGGCCATTTTACTCATGTATTTGGATATTGGATTGTTGGGACAGGTTATATACAGGTTATGTACTAAGGGTAGAGCTCCCCGTACAAAGGAGACTCTGCCCGATTTTCGTGAGAGATGTCGGGTCACCGGCATTCACGAGCTTTTCCTCGGATTGTGGTGTCAGCGGACCCGGTTGGGGCGTCACAGCCTTTCTTCAAACGTTATCGACCTCCTTTTGGCGTTCGAGTGTGGTCCCCTGACGTTTTGACCTCCTATGTGGTTTCCGTGCCTAAGATGGTGTGCTTCTTTGAAGTGGCCTTCGATAATGGTCTTCGCTTTCCTCTGCATCCCTTCATGAAAGGGGTTTTGTAGCATTTCAATGTCTGTCCTTCGGCTCTCATGATGGTTGGGGTATTTTGAGAAAGTTTGGCCTATTGGTTTTCTTTAGGACGGGGGGGACTTGGCGTTCAGTATAGCTTGTTCCTTTATCTTTTAGCGAAGGAAACCTCGGGGGCTTCTCTATTTTCTCGGCGTTAAGTGCTCCTCTGGTGATTCAGATCTTCCCTCTTTCCCGGGCTTTAGAAGGACGTTATTTCTTTGTTAGCGACCGCAATTACAGGAATGACCCTCTTGACAAGACTGATAGCTTGGGGCGTTCGATTTATGGACCACCCAGGAATCTTACGTGAAGTGTTCGCTTTGTTTTGGTATAACCTTTATAGGGTTATTGGAGTATTTGATGCATTGTTTACATGCCTCTCAGGCGCTCAAATCGATCTCAGCGCCGAAGATAACGTCATAGCGCTGGCGTTGGCTGAGTGTCCTCCTCGCCCCTACGCGGAGCTGATCAAGTCGGACATTCCTGGCCCTTCGAGCTCGAGGTCAGCCCGCTCTGCTGCTTTGAGGCCTTCGCCTCCTTCCCACACTTAGTAGAAGTTTCTCCCGTGGGCCCATTATCAAACCCACTAAGGGAGGCTTAAGCGCAGTTAGAGGCCGTTGTCTCGGAAGCCCGGAGTGTGAAGCGGAAGACCACAGACTCCATTGAGAGGAGAGAATTCGGCCCGACTTTGGTCAAGGTTCGAAATTGGGGCGTCTTCCTCTTCTCGGATGCACCACGTCAAAAGTCGGGCCGAACGTAGCTTCGGATGAGGCTCCCAAAGTCTTGAGTTCGCGGCCCCGTTAAGTGCATTCCTGCGAAGGCAAAGGTCCCTTAGGTGGGGCCGTTGAAGGCGGCCGTTAGGCGGTCATGCCCATCAACATGCAGATCCGCCCGGCCCGAAGAGTTTTGGTCACCTTCTCAGGGCGGAAGGATTGAGAGGAATGATCAGGACTCGAAATTGGCGGAGATGGGACTCTTTGCTTCTCAATGCCGAACTCATGGCAAGATTGTCCTCTGCGTCCATTCTTGGGTTCTGATCTCAAGAGGTCGGCGCGGGTTGATGAGGCAGTATCCCTCGAGTCGCCTGCAAGTTCTGGCGTTCCTTGTCGTGTCAGTTCCATTTTGAGTTGAGTGATGATCTTGCGTTGGATATTGATTCCTATGTTGGATGCGGTGGCTACTCATTTGAAGGGTTTTGGCCAAGGCGAGCTAAGCGAAGGTCGTACCAAGCGGCCGGGGCTTACAGTGAGGTGGCTTCCTCGCATCTGGCCAGAGGGTGGCTGCGGGGGTCGGGTGCAACATATGGCCAGGGAGGCGAGTGAGGCTCAGAGATCTGGGTTGAAGCACACCACGTCGGCACGTGCTCATGCCGAGGGTAGAGAAGATAAGGCCCGAAACAGCTTGAGAGCGGTCGAAGGCGAGCTTCGGGAGGTTTGGGATGAGTTGTGGGCTGCACAAAATGACTTGCTAGAGGCTAGGGACGGGCTGCAGTATGCCCAATATGAGCTTCAGATGGTTAGGGATGAGCTTCTGACATCCCAAGAAGGCGAGCTGTAGGAGTCTAAGGAAGCTGCGTCTTGATCAAGAGCGACACCTGCGATAAGGCAGCCATCTTGGGCCCGGAGGCTCGTCGTGAGGCTTCGGCTGCAAACTCGATTGGAGCTTTGGCGAGGAGTGTAAGTGGGCTGCGTGGACCTTCATCGGCAAATAACTCAGTTGCTCAGCGGGATGAAGTTATAGGAAGATTGAGGGATGAGGGCACATTACTCAATGGGCCTAGGTGGCTAGCCTTTGGAGAGTTGCTAATGTATCCGACTTGGACTTCAACTTTGACATTCTAGCGACGGGAGGTAGGAATCCCTCTCTGTGCGACTATTAACGGAGACACGAGCACTGATGAGACCCACTCCCATTCTTCACCCTCTGCTTCTCCTTCTGATGCCTGATTACCGATGCATATCGATGTTGCTCTTTGTTTTACTTATCTTTTGCTAGGCACGGGACCGGGACATATGTAGTATATCCTTAATAGCGATCTTTTGCCACTTTTGTCTCTATTTTTTCAATTCGCGTTATTTCTTCGCAGGCGGTGATTTCTTGGCTACATTATGCAGTCGACGACTCTTGGGATGTAGAGTTGACGGTTGAGCTTTGGGCGTTTGAGGCCGTGGGTGCTCACGCGAGCCTGCAGGCTGAATTTTAGGTTGCATGGCCTGAGTAAAGTAGTCGGTCGTTGGTAGTTTGGGCTCGAGGGCGTTGAGGCCTTGTGGGCGATTTAGCTGAAAGAGTTGATCGACTCTTGGGGTGCTGCGTGGCTGTCTTGAGATAGTCGAGGCTCGACATTGAAGTGAAATTGCTAGGCAGTGACTTGAGGCCTTGTGTGGGTTTGAAGGCTGGTGATCATCTTGAAATTGCCTTACTGAAGCGGGGAAGTAGTCGAGCCCGTCGAAGTGAGTTCTTTGGAGCTCAGGAGTATTTGGGGCTGGCCTTGTTCGCGATATAAGCTTGGTGATCGACTCTCTTGGGCATTGCGTGGCCTATGCGGAGTAGTCGGGCTTGTGAAGTGAGCTCTTTGACTCCAGGGCGGGCATGTTGGCGATATAGCTGGTGATCTAACTCTTAGGCTCGTGGCTGTGCAAAGTAGTCGAGGCTCATCAGTGAGCTCTTGGGCTCCGGCGGCCGGGGCCTTGTTGGCGATGGCTGGCGATCGGCTCTTGGGTTGCGTGGCTGTGCGAAGTGGTCGAGGCTCGTCGAGTGAGCTATTGGGCTCCAGGCGTTGAGGCCTTGTTGGCGATATAGCCTAAGGCGTCCCTGACTCTTAGGGCTGCGTAGCTGTCTGATGTCGAGCTTCGTCAAAGTGAGCTGCGGGCGCCCCGGGCCTTGTTGGCGATATAGCTGGCGATCGACTCTTAGGTTGTGTGGCTGTGCGGAGTGGTCGGGCTCGTCGAAGTGAGCCCTCTTTGGGCTCCGGCGGGCCTTGTTGGCGATATAACTGGCAGTCGGCTCTTGGGCTGCGTGGCTTGTACGGGTAGTCGGGCTCGTCAAGTGAGCCCTCTGGGCTCCGGGCGCGAGGCCTTGTTGGCGATGTAGCTGAGCGGGGGTCGACTCTTGGGGCACAAATGACTTGTCTGCGGAGTAGTCGAGCTCGGTAAAGTGAGCTCTTGCTTGGGCTCCTAGCGAGGCCTTGTTGATATAGCTGGTTGATCGACTCTTAGGCTGCGTGGTAATGCCGAAGTAGTCGAACTCGTCAAGTGGTACGCTAGGCTACGTATTTGAGGCCTTGTGGCTGGATGGCTGAGCTGACCTGACTCTTGGGTTGCGTGGCTGTGCGGGAGTAGTCGTGTGGCCCGAAACCCCGGGGTGGTGACTACCCGTCAACCGCGGAGATACTCGTGAATGTCGGGCGACGGGCATTTTCCGCGAATCGGGCGAGTCTCCTTTGTACGGGAGCTCTGCCCAGTACAAAACACCATAAAACTGTTTAAGCAGGTCCGATATAACAGTCTATGATTAAAGCAGTCACTTGGGCCCATAAGCCCGATATTCGCAGCAATGTATATATATCGACTATCCGACCATAGTTGAGAGTTGAATTTCTTTCTTGTCACAGCGTATATTAAAATTAAAACAATTCTAATACATGTAATACTTCATAACCCAGCCTGATCGGCTTTCTTTTTAAACCTACTCGGAGTCTACAGGGCCAGGCCATCCCCTTACTTACCGCTCAACTTTGTATCTATAAAATAGTATCCCTCGACAAGGTGACTATTGCTCATTAGTGGAATCACCCTAAAGTGGGCTACTCTCCACACAAGTGCAATGCAATGCTCCCAGTAAATACACATTCAAACGAATGCATGATCACTCACTTGAATGTCTAAGCGATCATCACCATTACATGAGTCCTCACTGAGCTCCTCACTCGCCTAAGCCTCGTATGAGGTATATTATATTTATTTGTTTGTGGACAACCCTCCGATGTGTATATATCGAGTTGGACCCGTCTCCGACTGATTGATGTATTTATGGACTCTGCTCAGATGTATATCGATTGGGCGTCTCGACGATTGATATTATTTATATGGACTACCTCAGATCATTTTTAGTTTTAGACACCATTCACTCTAGACTCACCTCATGCACTCCTCCTATCATCCTAGGATGCTCAGGTACATATGGAATGCGTGATGTCGATTGATTCTGATGCATGTCACATGTAAATATATAAACATGCATATATTCACAAAAATTCAATCACACAATCATGTGTTATGTAATTCGCATTTCATCACATCAAAAAATTAACTCATATGGGCTAATGATCAAACACGAAATTCTACTTGAATTACTCGACCAAACACGTTAATTCACAAATTTATTTTGTAGACAACGTCTTTCGGGAATATTGAAACCCTCGGTTACTATTCCCGGAAAATCCTGTCGTCGATTCATACAGCGAACGCATTTTCTGACCATTCAGGCCTTTTCCCAGAGCCAATACATGATTTAATACATAATTGCAAATATTAACAACCCAAATCAGCCGTGGTAGTCACGGGTACGCTCCGTGGAGTTTCAAAAGTATAACAATTCGGTCCCAGATTTGGGGATAAAGATCAAAACAAACCCCTCACGGCCTCATTTAGCTCAAACATCGACAAAGTACTTAAAGAAGGAATAAAACCCAAGTAGGGAGAAACCCCTACCTCAAGGAGTTTGTGGAAACTCCTAAAATCGCAGTACCACGCGAGAGCCCTCTCAGCGTAGGCGGCTTTCCTTCTTGTCGAAAGGCTGAATGGTGCGATCGCTAGATATTTTAGAGAGAAGCATGATGTTCTCTCTACAAACCTCATGACCCGACTCATATCAAATTTTCCGTTTTTCCCACCCGTTTTGGTCTCTTATTGTTGAAGGAAGAAGATGACTATTGGCTATTTCGTCTTTTCTAACTTAAGAATTCCAAAATGACATTTATGTCCTTCTTTCCCGATTTTGTCGTCGGCGATATCTCGTATCCATTTTCATCATTTATCTCTCATGCCACTTATTACACATGAGTACATGTTATATGTGACTTTAAATGCGCCAATCGTTTTCACGGCACGAAAGCCTTGATGCCTGAAAAAGTCTGGTCAGTTGTCCGGAATTCGAATAAATTCGGCGTCTTGGCCAGATTTGAGATGATTCAGCGGTGAAATCCATTTCATCATCTGATATCGAATAAATTTCAGATTTTTAACCAAAATTAAAATTTTGTAACCAAAATTACAATTTTACCTTTCGAGAAAGGTGGAATTTCATAAAGTCTTACAGAAGTTGAGCTCGTCGGTAGGTAGTGGGCTCTGGGCGCTAAGGCCTTGTGAGCGATATAGCTGGTGATCGACTCTTAGGCTGCGTGGTACGTGCGAGTAGTCGAGCTCGTCGAAGTGTTTCTTTGGGCTCGGTATTTGAGGCCTTATGGGGTGAATAGCTTGAGTTGATCACGACTCTTAGGAATTTGTGTGGCACATGCGGAGTGGTCAGGCTCGTCAAGCGAAATTTCTTTGGGCTTGAGCCCGAGGCCTTGTAGGCGATGTAGCCTAAGGCGATCGACTCTTAGGGTGCGTGGCTGTACGGGGTAGTCGAGGCTCGTCAGGCGAAACTGTGAGGCTAATGCGGCGTCGCCGCTCGGGCTGAGGTGGACCCAGGCGATCTCTGAGGCTTCCACGCCTTTTTGGGGACCGTTCTGCATCTTTTTTATTATACTATGGGCTCCGTCCTTTATCAAACATCAGTCAGCTTTTCTCTTCGCCCAGGTTGAAGGCTTCCTTTCTTGGATATGAGGGCTTCTTCGCGTTAATGTATAAAACTGCTTGAGCACACCGATCCATGCACGAGGTTTTTAGAGATGGAGAACATTAAATCCTTTGACTGCACTCCTAGCCCAGCGATGAATGCGGTGATAACGAACTTCTCGTCGGGTATATCTACCTTCAGAGACTCGGCATTGAATCTCACAGACATAAGACCTCGGGCTTTCTTGCAGGCTGCCTTGATGGTCAACGAGATGATATCTTGGCTTTCTATCGTCTGGCCCCAATGAAGTGAGAGGCAGTATGATAGATGCTTTCTGAATGAGAGAATACTTAGTAGACGTATTAAACCAGGCAAAGGCTGGGCCTTTTAATGTGATAAGCGAAAGCTGCCATACGGTCTTTGATACCGTGCGGCTCCATTTGGTTTTTGTAAGTGTTGGGATGATCGATTGGATCTCTGACACCATCGAATGCTTCCACTTGTGGCATCCTGAATTTTGCTGGAAGAGGGAAGTGAAGCACCTCGACGTGAAGGGTGACTCAGTTTGTTGTACCAAGGTGTCCATAGTGTCAGGAGCGCGTCCTCTTACCACCTCCTTCACACGGCTGAGCTCTTGCTGGAGGCTCTTGAACCTCTGCTCCCATGATTGCTCTCTTGCTCCTTGCTGAGGGTGGCGTAGTTCTTCGTTCCCGATATGCCCTCCGAGTGTTGCTTCGTTGCCCTCCTCTCCAGGGGCCAATTGTGGTCCGTGCCCCCTGGCTCGGCTAGACTGCGCCTGCTTGACACCTCGAGAATGCTTCGGGGTGTGTTGCCCCTTCATGAGGAGGAAGTTGCTGACCTTAGTTGCTTGTCGTGTCTCCGTGGGCGTTGTATCTACCTGGTGAGTTGCTCTAACTCTCCTATCAGGCGTTGGTTGAGTGGTGGGGTGCTCACTGTTGATCTTGTGGGCTTTGTGACTGCTTCGCGCCAGGTGGTCTGTTGTCCGCGTCACCTGGCGGATCCTGCATCCTTGGCGGATTGAAGTTGCTCCTGTTTGTGTTCCGAGTTGATACCATCAGTAACTGAGAAATCAGTCTTTATTTATCAAGGAACTGTATCGTTTCCTGGTGATGGCCCAGTGATCTTTTCAATGAATTTGAGGCTGGAGCGTGTCGGGATCGTTAGGCGGACCTGGAATTTGCTAGGCGGGCTGATGCAATAGGCTCTTGGATCGTCAGTCTTTGAAGTTGGATTCTTTCTCTTGATGTTAGTCTGATGGCTCTGGCGTGACACTCCTCAAAAACAAGAAGAAGGAAGTCGTGAGGGCTTCACGTGAAACCGCTCAGATGCCTAAGTCGGTTCTTTCTGAGGAGAAAAGATGGAATTTGCCTTAGAGAGCGAATGTGTTGGGTACCTTTCCTGATAAGTGGCACGGTATTTATAGTATATGTTTTCCAGGTTGGATGGTGATTCTGGATTCACTTTTATTGGACGGGAGATTCTTGCTGTCGGTGTCGAATTTGATTAATGACACTTTGTTCAGAAATTATCCTTCTTCCTTATTGGTGGGATCACGGTTTGATCCATTAGGATGGCCCATTATATCGTAAAGATATTTTATTTTCCATGTTGATGGTATTCGGTTTGGTTGTGGATGATGTCGTTATCGGGGGATTATTCTATTTCCCTTATCGATGGGATCTGGGTTTGGTGCCACAGTTAGTGGGCTTTCTCGGTCGTCTGAAGCCTTTGGGCCGTGCTTGGATTGGACCCTCGTGCAGTTTGGCGTCTAAGGCTAAGCACTTGATGGCGCGATCTCTTCGTTGGGTTTGGCGAGTGGGCCTGCGAGCCCATTTTTCAAATCATATCAAAAAGTAATAATTTTTGCCCTTTTTATGAAAAGAAAAAATGTTTAAATTTATTTACTAAATTTAATTTCTACAAAAATATTTAAAAGGTAAAGAAAATGTTTTTAGGGCTTGTTTTTTAAAACTATTTAAAGTTTTAAAAAAAAAAATAAGAACAAGGAAAACATAAAGAACATGTTTTAGTTCTCATTTTTTTATTTACAGTGCATAAGAAAAACACAAAAAATACTAAATTCGAGCAAATAACGATTTTAGGAGAAAGAAACAAAAATAGTACCTATGTTTTCAAAATTTGTTCTCAAAAATAGTTTTCAAAAACAAAAACCAAACAAGCTCTTAGTTTCACAAAGAAAAAATAAAAGAAAATTAAAATTTATTCAACAGATTATACGTTTTAAAATTATTTACTATTATATAAATAAATAAATAAAATGATTTAAAAGAAGTATGTAGAAATAAAATATTGAGCTTACATATGTTTTTAATTTATTTTACTCTATAAATCAATTTCACATGAAAAGAAGGGAAAATATTAGTTAAGGGGGCTAAATTGATACCTGAGTCATAGTAGAGGGACAAAATGACAAAAAAAAAATAGTTAAGGGGCTAAGTTGACACCTAAGCCATAGTGGAAGGAGTAGTATAGCACTTTGCTTAAAATAAAATCACATATATTACCTGTTTTAAAAAATAAATTTAATATTTAATGTTTTTTCTTGTCAAAAAACTCGAAGGCAGCAGACGGCTAGTGACTATGAAGATCGGCGGTTAGGGCATCCCTGAGGAAGGGGGCCTTAAGCAAGCCCAAGACGGGCTAGAAGAGCAGAGACCGGCCCTAGCTAGGGTGTGAGTTACAATGTTATCTTGTCGTTTAACAAAGATAATAGAGACGTTCTCGATCAGTGAGGCCAAGGACATGCACCTTGACACCAGAAGACCAAACTGAATAGTCGGCGAGAAGAATGCGGAGCGTGTTGACCTTGTATATAGTCAGGCTTCGAGAATAACGTGTAAAGGCTCGGCTCACGGATCCGCGCCAGTGGCAGCGCAGGCCATAGCCTTAGTCTCGGAGGCGAGGAAGCGGCTGAGTTGTTCTAGATGTGGCATGACCAAAGGGCGTCCTTGTTACGAGATAATGCACACGAACACTCCTGAGAGTTGCCTTTGCTCGAAGATAACACCATCCACATTACATTCGAGAGTTATTCACATATAATTATTTTTGTTTTCACATGACGCTTAAAAAATTAGTAAAAATAGTATAAGATAATTAAAATGATATTATTATAAATAAATAAAGGAAAAGTAGGTTTTCTTATATTTATACAAAAATATTTATACATCAGTGATAAAAAAAAGCAAAATATAATGATTAGTACATACTCTCCAAAAATAATTGTGGTTAGGTTTAAAAGTCAAAGATGCTAAAACAATCCTTAAACTACCCTATGTTATGTAATAGATAGAACATATAGTAGTAGTTATATCATATTATCATAGTAGATGTATCTAGGAGTTAAAAAGGTAAACTTAGGACACAATGGGGGCATATATACTCCAGAAAATCTAAGTATGGCTCCAATCAAGTTTAAAAACTTATAGGGATACTGGTTCAAAGTGCAAAATTTTATCACCCTTCTAATAAATGGAAAAACTATTTGTGGACTTCGCATTTTTCATTATTCAGTATTTCTCACCTAAAAAAACTGTTTTTAGAAAATGGGTTGGGTACTTAAATTTATTTTTATTTTATTTTAAAAGCGAAAACAAAATAAGAAAGAAAAACCATAAATGTGACTCCTGATAAGAAAATACGGGTTTGGGAAAAACCGAGTCTAGATCCAAGGGGTCAGGTTATTTATCAGGAAAGTACGATGGAAGCATAACACCCCTCTAAGACCCTAAAGACGGGTATCTATTAAACAAACTGAGAAAAATATGACTTTTAACTAATAAATCAATGAATACCAAAAACCAATGAACAATTCTGTCTGATATCGCGTAGAGACGTATATAAATGAATAGGCATGCTCAGCTCAAATAAATAAGCGAAGTAGGATGAAAAAAAATGTAGCACACAGGCGACGGATCAAAAGCTCTATCAATTTAGCAAACAATGTTAGTGTAATAATAAAATACAAATTATTTGCAGTCAGTTGGAAGTTAGTTATGAATTAAAGGTTAAATTATTTATTAAAATTATACATGGAATCTTTCGAGCTCCACTCCAAGGTCATTTATACATTTACACAAATTCATTCCACAAGATTCCATTTTATGACGTAGAATTAATCATGTGTTTGAATTTCAATGATTTGAGGTGAGTTTTGAAAATTATAAATTTGAAATTGAATTTTTGGAATTTTGTAATTTTTAAATAAATTTTGAAATTTTGGGTGAGATTTTAAATCTATAGATTTAAATTAAATTTGAATTCAGAAACTTGAATTTGGAATTAGGAACTTGAATTTTGGAATTAGGACCTTGAGTTTTAGAAATTGAGAATTGGGAAATTTGAAATTGGAAATTAGGGGATTGGAAATTTGAAATTATGACACTTGAATTTTAAAATTGAAAATTTTACAAATTTAAAATTTGAAACTTGAAATTTTGAAATTAAAATTTTTAATAAATTAAGGACGAGAGCTTTATTGGCTAAAGAGTTTATCAAACGGCCATCAAAAGACATAATTGGCCTAATGAGTTGAACTTAGGTCAAAGGGTTTAATGGACCTGGTCATAGAGCTTTGTCAAAGGTTCTGATGGGCTAGTCGAAAGGTTCTAGGGTTTATGAGAGAAAATATTGGGGTGCATATCAGCTGACAATGGAATTAATACAATTAATAATATGATGGGAATTAGTAATAATAATAATAATAATGATATGGTAGGCAAGGTATATTAAGCAACTTAAAGACAAAGTCAAAATTATTAATAAATAAATTTAACAAATTATTTAAGAATTGATACATGATGATGCAGATAGAGATAGTACTAGCACTGAAAGTAAATAATAAGGCATAATTAATAATACTGAAAAACCCAAGAAAATTAGAAATTTTCAAAAATGGTAAAATTATAATAATAATAATAAATTGTCATAATGGTTCAGGAAAGCCTAAAAAATTTTCTAGATCTCGAATGATGAAACGGACTAAACTGTTATTTTCCTCTCGTGAAATCGAGTGATTAAGAAAAGTTTCGTTGAATTCCGACATTGTCGAATTTTCATGTTTTTCTGGGTGGTGAGTTATCAATACCGGGAACAAGATTTTTACAAGAATCTCGGGAGTCAATAAATAACTGGAGTTAAGTTCATTTAAAATGAATTGAACTGAAAAGAAATAAATTGTTTCGAGACAAAAATGGTACAGACGGGTCATGGGCCGCGTGGAAGCGAGTAGGCATTGCATCGACTTAAACTTAAATGGACAAAAAAAAAAGGAAAGAGAAGAAAAAATCACATTTTCTCCCATTTTAGGTGCGGATGGTAGGCGTGAGTTAAGGATAAATGAGATCGCTCACTCAGCCTCTCTCCCGATCTACGAATCGAGATTGGTCGGAATCCGTCGAGGCCAAGATTTAAAGTTCATGTCACTCGGCCCGAGGGCGCTACGTGTAGGTACCGGCCAAACCGCGTAATTTGTCGGGTTCGTGTTTGGAGAAGAAAAGTTAGAGAGAAGCTCACGCTTCTCTCTAAGATCTCGCAGGCTCGGAGAATGGAGTCGTCTCACGTCGAGTCAAGACTTAAAGTCGGAGAACTCGTCGATAGCAACGCGTGGACACCGAAATCAAGAATTTTTATCGAAGATTCGAGCGGAAAGTTTGGGTGGCCGTGGGTTTTGAGCTTCCGGGTCTTCGGAAGGTTCCGTCTTCGCTCCAAGAGGTAGGGAACCTTCCTGCACAAGACTTATTTTCCATCTAGAAATTCGTTTTGGTCTTGGTTGAGCCTTAGGGGCTATTTGGATGGCATTTAGATAACCAAAAAAGTTCATTTTAAGGTTCACTTTGTTCATCACGGGGCGTCGACTTTGGGCTGGCCATAACCTCTCCTCCAGGCTCTGATTTGGGTGTTCTTAGACTCTGTAAGCCCTTTTGGTACAGATAAATTAAATTATATAGTTATGCAAAGGTGGGACTCATATTATGTCCAAAAATGACGAAAATCAGTAGGCCCCTACTGGTTCTGCGCATAAGTCACTGTTCATATGAAGCCTCTAACTTTAGACGGTCATAACTATCTCGTCCGAACTTTGATTCGCGTGTTCTTGGACTCTACAGAAAACCCTTTGAGTCTAGGTCGGCCCTTATACATGAATGACATTTGGTGCGCATATTTTCTGAAAATTTGATGCATCAAGTGTGAAAATTGCTTTAGTTGTGATGAAACGTGTAGTCCTAATACATTAAAATTGGTGTATGTTGTTTGGTAATTATATGCGCGTTGATATAGATATCCATGAGGCTTGAGGAAATGCATGGTCACGTATTGTATGATTGAAGCCATTGCATGGCTTGTTGTAGGCTTCACCCATGGACTCGATATGTCACGGAGTGGGCAGAGGTTAAAGTATGTAGTTAGCGAGGCGGTAATGACTTATGATGTCAATGTATGCGCATTAATATGTTGGCATGAATCGTGTAGATGGTCGAATTTATGTGTTCATTGATCTCTTTCCAGATTGATGCATGATTGAAGTATCGGTAAGTAGTGTCATATAGCACTCATATATATGTAGCATGGTTATAGGCAATGGCATATTGCATTGCATTTATGCACAAGTACATCGCATGAAATGGGTGTGAGTGCATGGGAAAAATCAGCATTGTGTTGGTGTTAATGTTGGTTTCGGTCTAGGGACAAAGTCTTAAAAGGTCACATGAATAATCGGAGGTTACCCAGTACTTTTGAATAAAGTAGTTTGTTAGAGAATGTCCAATAGCTATAAATAAAACTATTTGTCGGAGTATGTCTAATAGTTTTGAATTGTAAAACAAAAAAACCTTTTGCTTTGGGAAACGTTTTTCATACATGGTATATTGCATGTTAAGAGAAGTCGGTGAGGACTTGGTACAGGAATCATGAGGAGTAGCATCTCATTCATGTCATGTAGATTTCATTCTAGGATTGACATAATCGTGATTGGAATATGCTTGTGGCATGACCATTGCATGTGCACTTAGGTGGGGAGTAGCCCTTGTAGGATTTCACTCTATTAGGCATTGCTCACCTAGTCGTGAGACTCCCCTTTCAAGTACTGGGGATGTGCAAGGAAATGACGCTCACTAGAAGCCGATAATGATAAGAAAGGCGGATTGTGGCTTTGATTTATATTTTATAAAATATGTATTAGAATTCTTAATTTTGATATATGTTTTGTATAAAGTGTTTCAAATTTAAACTCTTATGGACTATGGTCCTATAGTCATGTGCTTATATGTTTTGAGTGCAGGTTGAAATGGGTCCTATGTGGCAATTTTTACTCGTATGTGGACTCGGTGTGGTCATTGTATAATATTAGGACAGGTTGTCATGTAATTTAATGCGGGTTGTATTTTAGGTAAAGGCACTTACGTCTGAGGAGACTGCGATTTCGTTAAATGTAGGTCATAGGAAAAGGGGCTCAATGGTGTGGTGTCAAGTTTACATCACAGTCTTGTAGTTAACAGGTTATCGACGGGCCTTAAAGTTTGGGACGTCTGAAATATTGACCGACTATGGGAAAGCATGGTTAATAATAATGAATGTAAAAGAAGGGAATATGAGCATTACGAGGATATATGGAAAACCGAGAGAATTTGCAAAATAAGATTATAAAATACCAAGATGCCTAAAGCTAGAATAACATAAAAATTTAAACCAAGAATTTAAATCCCTAGGAATGCATGTATAATTATAAGTGTTAAGAGTTAAATGCATTGAATAGAAGTGGAATAGAAGCCGAATTCAAATGCAAAGCAGCCAAAATGATGAGGTAATCAATAGAGCTAAATACTTAGAAATTAAATGGTAGAATTAGATGGTAGAGAATTAAATGCACAACAGGGTTTAGTGGAGATTAAATGTAAGTCACAAAATGCCAGTGTCAAATAATCAATATATAGCAAGGTCAAACAACAATATCCATCTCAAATTAAATTATAACATGTCATAAAAAGTCTTATTAAATTTGGTTACAAATGAAAATAATACATAAAATAAATAAATTATTAATAAAAAACTTATGTTTTATTTTTGCCCACCATTATCTATGAAATGGTAAGAGGCTCATTAAAACAAGTATGAGGTAGGGGTGGTAATTCATGTCCATGAGTCGTGTTAGGTATCGTGTGATATGCGGATCGTGTCGGCGTTCTTAAACCCAAACCCGACTATGAATAATAAGCGTGTCGGCGTTCGTTAAATCAAACTCAACTAAATTTATTATTAAGTGTTGGTAGATTAACGAATATGATCTATTTAATTTGATTATTTAAAAAATAATAAGAATTACAATTAATCATCCATGTTTTACCTAAATAACTTATTAAATTTAACATGTTTATTAATTTTTATTATTTAAAATAATTGAAATTATAATTAATAATCTATATTTAACAAAAATAACCTTCAAATAGGTTAATTAATTAATATAATAGTCGCGGGATCAAATTCATGTTAGACATGTCAGCACGAATTTGACTCATTGTCGCGTGTTAAAGCGGGTCAACATAGATATGACAAAATACGATAATACTCAACCCAAACCCACTTAAAAACCGTGTTAGGTTTGCTTCGTGTTAAATGATGTCAAATTTTATCATGTATAAAAGGGTATAGGAGGGGTTTTTCAAAATTGGGTTTCATTAAGCAGTTTATTTATCAATGCTGTATTAAAAAATAAGCATGTTTTTTATAAACCCGTTTAAAATGAATTTGATTCAAATCAACCTAGTTAATTATTGTGTCGATTAACTTGATTATAAATATATTTAACTTATATTGATTCATCCAAAGTTGCTTTTGAATAAATAGATTAATTTAATTATAAACATATGAAGTTAAAAGATTAATCAAATTAATGCAAACAAAACACAACTCAACATGATAAGTATTAAATATAATTTGGTTATTAAATAAGTTACACATCGTATTAAATAATTAATCCTAGATCATATTTGAATTTCTTTTTTGTTCACTTGATTATCATTCATGCTATGTTTGAATTGACGTCCTATATATGTTTAATCTTATAATTCTTTTAGGATTAAGGATACTTATAAGTGGTGTTTTTTTTTCTTCAATTTTAGTCATGTTGTCTAGACTCAACAGCAAGGAGGAAGAAGAAAAGTAACGTCAGTTTAGTGGATGGTTCTTTTTCTACTTTAATTAAAGTCCTTCAATGGAAATCAAGAGAGTTACAAGTAGGGATGACAATAGGTTGGATTTTGATAGAATTTTAGATTTTTCATCTCTATTTTCATTTATTATTTCTATCTCCATTCCATCTCAACCATCCGATTTAGATTCGTAATAAAAAAAAAAAAAAATCAGTTTAGGGTTTATGTATTTTCCAAATCAGGGCTTCATTTACCCAAAAATTTAGAAAGTTCAAGATTTTTTATGTTATTTTTCTTAAATATAGTATATATTTATTTATATTAAAAAGCCTAAATACGTAATTAAATATAGATTATATAAATATAATATCTATTTATTTATATATAATACATTATTATTAAATATATAATAATGGTTGCATTTTTATTAGATTTATGAAATCATATCATAATAATTCTTATTATTATTATACTATAAATTATTTTAATATTCATAATTTTTTTTAAATAATACATTTCATAAATTAGAATAGGCTATTTAGATAAGATATGGGCATATGATCTTCTAATGAACGTGGCAATGAGGATAAAAAAATCTAAATTCCACGGATATGGAGATAAGAATAAAAATAATAAATAAAGATAAGTATAAAGAATCTAAAATCTTATCCGAATTCAAATTCATTAACATTCCTAGGTGATAGATAGGTAGATTCTAGGATGGATGGAGTCTAACATAAAAAGGTTGACTCTACAATTGGTGAATTTTATGAAAGACACATTCTAGCATTGATAGATTCTACGATTGGCATATTCTACTATAGATTAGATCTCTGAGAGGTAGATTGTATGGTACATTTAGTCTAAAATAACATAGTTTAAGATATATTCTAATAAATAAATAAATAAATATATATATATATATATATATATATATATATATATATATATTCTAGGATCAATAGGTAAATTTCAGGTACATAGACATAATCTAAGTTACATAGATTCTAGGATATATGGAATGTGAGATAAGTGGAATCTAAGATAGATAGAATCTAGGATAGAACCTAGGATCTAGGATAGGTAGAATTTATGCTACATAGGTAGAATCTAAGATACAATACAAGATAGATGAATAGACAGAATAGGATATATACATCAAATCAAGGAAAGATAGATTCTAACACATCCAGTATATATAGATTTAAGGATAGGTAGATTCCAATATAGATAGGTTATTGGATAAGTAAAATCTAGGATAATGTTTTAGAATGTAAATAACTAAATATATAGGTTGGGAAACTAATTAGAAATGTTAGATCTACCTTTCAATAGTGTATACCAAATTTTTGTATTTATACATAAATTAGATCAATGAAAAATAAGCAAGGAATTCATTCCATAAATCTTTTCATCTTATTTTCTACATGATATCAAAGCTTAGGAACAGAATTTTGGAGCATAGATTAGATTGTAGAAAAATAAGCAAATAATTCATTCACAAATCTTCCCATCTTGTTTTCTATATAGTATCAAAGCTTAGGGTTATAAAACCCGGGTAAATTTGAACTTTTCCAAAAAATAAGGCAAACACGATGAACTTGCCGCTATAATACAGGTTGAAAACTTAAAAGTTTTCTAGATCTCAGATGATAAAACGGATTTCATCGTTGGGTTTGTCTCACGAAATTAGTTGTTTAGGCGAATTTCATTGAATTCCAAGATAGTTGGAATTTGGCGTTTTTAAAGGCAATGATTGTAGGGTGACACATAATCGAGGCCGTGTGGGTGACGAGATGTAATCCCTTGTGTGTCGTCATTGTGAAAGGCCTATGCATGTAGGACACATGGCAAGCCATATGTCAACATGCATGGCACATGGAGAATGCTATAAATATGATGTGGGAGCTGTTCGTAGAAGAAGGGAGTAGCAAGAAGGAAAAGGAAGGAAAAAAAAAGGAAAGTGAAAGAAAGGAAAGAAAGAGAGGAAAAGAAAAGAGATAGAGAAGGAGAAGAAAGGGAGAGAGAAAGAAGGAGATAAGGAAAGTGGTGTTTATTGGTGGAACTATTGGACCGAGTAAGTCATTATATTCGACGAGGATTGCACTCAAGAGGTAGGATTCTTCACGCTCTTCTATCTTTTGAGCTATTGTTTTGAATTACGCGCGGGTGCATTGTTTCCATGTTTTATGGCATGTTTTGTGGTATTAATTGGAATATGGCCCATTTTGCGGTCTCAATTGAGAAGGAGTTGTAGTTGGTCTAAAGGGTTGCTTCCGGAACGAATTTGGGTTGAAAACTTGCGTGTATAGGAATTTCCAAAATGTTCCTACAACCCTCAGGCACACTATTGTGTGGATTAGGCATAATAATTAATGGCCACTATTCTTGCAGCTCTAACCGGACTTGCCATATCTTTCTTGGCTAGAACTCAGGATTCATGTATTCTTTAACTCTTTGAAAAGCTCTTTGGGTCTGGGAATGATCCACATGCTGATATGGCATTTTGTGCTCACAACATTGCTGAAATTTTGATGTAATCGCTAAGTGCACCAAATTACATGGCATGACATGCTTGTTTGATGATGATGATATATCTTGTGATACATTGACCTTCAGATGAGTTAATGTAGGAATTATGCCATGTTTGTTATAATTTCGGGATGCATTATTGATAGCCATGTTTGTCCGTTAATCCATATAGTTTCATCATATATGTGGCATGTCTGAATACAATGACATAGTGCATTGCATATGCAGGACGTGCATTAAATAGGTGTGAGTGCATGGTTGGTAAATCGACACGGCGTTTGGTGTTTAATTGGGTGGGCTCGATTAAATGGGACAACGTTCAACAAAGTCGCCACAGTTGATTGAAATAGTAAAGAAAATATGTGTTGGGTATTAGCAAGTTGGGATAGATCCCCCTTTCGGGTGAACCCGCCAATTATGGTCAGACATAGTCCCCAGCGGTGAAAGACTGTAAAAGTGTTTGGGTTTGCGGAGCCCGCGGTGAGACACCAAAAATCCGCTACCCACAAAAAGGCGCATAGATTTTGAATATAAAATTATCATTGTGATATATCATCCAAAAAGCTTTTGGTTTATAAACAAATGAAATTTGTTTTGAAAATGATCATTGAATGTCATCCAGAATGATGGTTTTTCACACATGGGCTTAGGCGTTGTGTGAGGGCGTCGGTGAGGGACTTCGAGCGCATGGTACATGATGGGTCGCATCGTTTCTTGGCATGGCATGTCGGATTCCATATAGAATTGGCATGTTCTTGTTGGAATGTGATTGTGAAATGGTGAGTGGACATTGCATGTGCACTTAGGTGGGGATTAGCCCTTATAGGAGGTATTCTCTATTGGGCGTGTCTCACCCTTTATGGGAAAAATATTTCAATTGTAGGACCAGACAGGTGGACAGCGCTCGTCAGGCGTGGTGTGAAGAAAATATGGTCTTGATATTCATTTTGTAAAATATATTAGAACAAAATAGTGTTAATATATCATTTTATATAAGAGTGTTGTAATAAAATCTTAAGGACTATTGTGACATAGTATTAGGTAATATTTTGAGTATGGTTGAAAGGGTCCGGTGGGGCTACTTTTACTCATAAATGAGTCTTGGTGAATGAGATATGATAGTGTGGTATCAAGATATGCGATACCCATAGGTATTCCGCAAGTTGATAGTTGGTCAACGGGACCTCGGGGTTTTGGGGCATCACAAGGGCTCAAATTTGAGCCAAAATAGGGAAGATTTTAAGTAGGGTTTGGAGTGCATAGAAGGAGTTATGAGGTGATTTTTGAAACACCCGTTTTGAGAGAGTGTGGGGTGACACCCCCTCCCCCAATTGGTTTTGTTGTTTTGTGTGAAATAGGTTGCAAGATCCAAGGTTTCTTCGGAACTGTAAGACCCGAGAAAAATTCAATTTTCTCAAAAAGGGCAAAATCGTAATTTCGGTAAAAATCCAAAATTTATTTTCTAGATCTCGGATGATAAAACGGATTTCACCGTTGGAATCGTCTCGCGAAATCTAGCTAACACGTCGAATTTAGTGAATTCAGGCAGTCGGAATTTACGTTTTTCGAGCCAAATTGTCGGGTGCGTAAAACTAAATATGAGGTGACAAAAGTCATCTATAACATGTACTCATGTGACACATGTTACATGAGTAGAAAAATGATGGAAATGGACGGCCGAAATAGTGTCAAATGTCGAAAATCCAAGATTTTAGGGACATGAATGAATAGTTAAATGATAATAAGACGAAATAATGCATAGTGTCATCTCTCCTTCAAAAGTAAAGAGAAAACGTGGGAGGAAAGAGGGAAGTCACGTGGGCTTGAGTTTTTATTTCTAGAGAGAGAGAGAGCCACTTCTCTCTAGATTACCGGGCAATCGGACCGTCGGAATTCTTCGGGGCAAGAAGGAAAGCTGTTCTACACGGCGAGGCCTACGCGTGGACTTCGGTTTTGAGGAGTTTCGACAAACTCCGTGAGATAGGGGTTTTATCCTATTTGAAGTTACACTTTATTTAAGTGTTTTGTGATGATTCAGTTGGTTTGAGGCCTTGAAACGGCCGTTTGATCGATCCCAAAACTTGGGACCGAAGTGGGAAAAATTTAGAAACCCAATTAAATAGTCTGTGACTGTCCACTGACTGTTTGGGTGCCTAATGGTATAATTTATGCCATAAATTGTGCTTTGGTATGTATGAGGCTGGGAATGGCCATGGAATTCCAGGTTCTAAAAGTGGAGCCAGATCATTTGGGTGTGTGTGAGCATTAGCCAGAAAGTTTCTTGTTCATAATGAATAATGACACGAAATTTTTTTGTGAAAAAATGTGTTTGATTGAGTGATTCAAATTGAATTTTCGTGTGATAGTTAATTAGCCACGTGAGCTAATTTTGTGTAATGGATTGTTGTGTGGAAATAAGACAAGAGTTGTCGTGAACTTTGTGCTTCATTATGTGAGGTCTGATTATATGGAATAGAATTGTGTGTTTAGGTCGTGGAGATAAGTTTTGTGATTGAAACAAGTGAGTTAATTTTGGGTGATGGTTGACCAAAAAATTTGTAAATTGTGTGAAATTACATAACATATTATATGCTTGTTAAATATGTTAATATATATCGTATGCTTGAATATATATTATTAGCATGAATGACATGAAATGGCATAATGCACATTTTCATATGCAGCAGGTAACCTAGAAGTTAGGTGTGAGTGCATGACCATAGTTTCCTACGAGAAAAATGAACATGGTTGCGAAAGGAATTTCACGGGATGATTTCAGGAGAATGGTGTTGGGGGATGGTCATACAATTACACGTCGGAGGCCCGTATATTCATTTTGGAAGGTTCTTGACACATTCGCCTCGGAGGAGTAGTCTCATCTTTTCTGAGCAGCCGGTGTATTTTCAAAAACAAGTTTTGTTTTGGAAACGATGTTTTCTCATACATAAACAGAGCATGGTGTGGGGAGTCGGTGAGGACTCAAGACATAGAAGCGGGCGTGTAGACATTCAAGTGGATCGCGAATTTGCTTGAATGTGTGTTTTATAGGATCATTGCATGTGCACTTAGATGGGAGTAACCCATTTAGAGTGATTGTAGTAGACGTGCCTTTATCGGGGGATTATATTATTTCAGGTACAGGGAGCGTTCGAGGGAGACGGCTCGTCTTTAGAGGCCGATTTTGACAAGGGTTGTGGCTTGATGGTTTTATAATGTGTACATATATGAATTCTAGAATTTTTAATATGTTGTATAAGAGTAAATTATTAACTCCAAACTATGGTATATAGTTGATGTACATTGATAGTATTGGTTCGTGGGCTGAGAGATCATTTTTACTCATTTTAATTGTGTGGACCACATTAGTAGCCATATTAATTGTTTAGGACAGGTTTTATATTTTGGTAGAGCTCCCCGTACAAAGGAGACTATTGATTCGGTACCCACGGTAAAGTGAGCTAAAATCAGCAAAATTTATATACACCTAAGTTCACTACTCTTGTAGTCAAGCTCTGCGATATAGTGGTCTAGGGTCGAACACGGGGATGAGTTTCATCACAAAATGGTTTACATGGTACATGAAGAGTAAGGCTTTCTATTTGGACTCTTTGGATTTGGGTTTCAGCGATTGGAATGGTTTAGCGAAAATTGTAAAGCGAAAGTTAAAGTGTGAAAAAAGTTAACTTTGAAGAATTAGGTTACTAACTTGGCAAGTTAGGGCAAACAAGTGTCCTCAGGTTTTATCCTCGCGTTATGACATGCAACATATAGTCCATGGCATAACCGGATCTATATGTAACTAGCAAACCTCACCCATGAAACATCTCTATTTGAGTAAGCGGTGCATCTGGGTTATGGCCCCTTTTAGTTTAAAACCCTAACATTAAATTATCATTTCGGAGGCTCGTAAGACCATCTAAAGAACAACGGTGCATCTCACCCAGAGCCCCTTTTGCAATCACACAAAGCATGGAGAGTATTGGCCAAAATAATAACGATCAAATGTTATTTAACCACCCCAATTTGAAGAACCTAACAGTATAAATATTATATCTAGAGGCTCGTAAAAAACCATCTAAAGAGACAAACGGTCCTAAAGCATGGAAGTATTGGCCCGAATCGATAACATCCCATGTTATGCGACTAAGTTTGAGAATAAAGTATAATCTGTCACCCGTAGCTTTTTAATACAAGAGACTGACATGCTTTATGCCCCACCACCATTGCTTCCTTTCTCTTCAAAGAAAGGAAACGCAACATCTCTTGAGTTGTCATCCTCGGGGTGTGTTTGGCAGCCAGGGAAAAGAAAGAAAGAGGAGAGAGAGAAAGAAAATAAAAGCAAAACCTAAAATAAAAAGACTTTATTTACAAAATAAAAACTTACAAATATCTTCTCCACAATTTATTTCACCCATTGTCCTCCTTAGTTTACAAAACAAGAGGGGCTTATATAGGCCTCCTCTCGAGTATGAAAATACCAAAAAACCTATGAAATTGGCTAAGTTATTGGACAATTAAGTAATACACAAGTTTGGAGCGGTTTTGGCATTAATTACAAAGCATGGCGAGGCATCAATTTTAGTGAGAATTTAGCTAACTAGCGAAATCAACGAGTCTAGCGAAACATGAAACTCGCTAAGGATGGAAAATTTAGCTGGCTAGCGAAATTTCGCTAAATGCGAGGCTGTGATGCGAAATCCAGGTTTTTAGCTAAGGCAGTGCTAAGCTTGCGAGTGGGATGGGTCTAGCGAAATTTGGTGTTTTCTCTAAGGTTGCGAAATTTTCGCTAAGGTTGCGAAAATTTTAGCAATCCTATTCATAAGCTTAGCGAAAGTCGGCTTTGTTGATCCTTATTTGCATTGCCTCACGTAGCTAAGCTTTGCATCACATTTTCTTCATCTTGCCTTGGTTTCTTTGATTCTTATGGCCGATTGATGCATTTGAGACTTGAGTTCAAACTTCTGATTCATCATTCATCCTCGACATTGAACTCAGTGCGCAAAAACTCTGAAAACCTTGGCAAAATACTCTCTAAATGGCATCAAATGCTACTAAGAAGACCAGAACACTTCAATTGGTATATGACATGATTAATGTGCAAAAAGCACTCAAAGCCTATCTAATATAGGTTCAAAATTGCACTTTTGGGCATTAATCCACTAACGAAATGTTGCTAGTCCCTTAGCAATGCAAAATAAAGAAAAAGGAGATGCATGTGGTGATTTCTGAAAAGGTTATGATTCAAAAAGTTTGTATACATATAAACATTATCTTAGCAGAAATTAAAATCAAAGTTATGTAAATGTAAGAGAATCAAAACCATACAAGAACAATTCGAGGTCAATATTGGATCCATAATTCTCAACTTGAATTTCCACTAAGTCTAATGGTTCTTTTTTGTAACGGATTAAACGATAAGCTACTTAATTGCCACCTCCCCAACTACTTAGCGACATGGCCTTAAGTTGTTGAACAACCTAGATAGGGCTAGATTACACTTTTCTTTCTTTATTCATCTACGCCGTAAGTGCAATGCTTAAAATCCGACTTCACCAAAGTCCGTGTAGCGAGTCCACCGATGACTCCCAGCCAATTAAGGTTTAGAGACATCGAGCGAAAGGATCAATGATAACTCTAAAGGCTTCACCCCGGACTCAGGAATGACTTGAAAATTAAGCACCCACAAGTCATTAAACTTCACCTATCCACCCATGCTACTTGAACACAAAATCGTGGCTCGACGATTAAGGCTTAGGACGCCGGGTTTCAAGGCTTTCGCCATGCACCCTTGGGCCAGTGCTCGGGTTCAAAGCAAGATTTCCACGACTTTGTTTTTCTTTTTCTTCTTTTCTTTTTCTTTTTCTTTGCTTTTCTTTTCTTTTCCTTTGTGGGGAAGACAACATTGGTCTTCAAATGTAGGTAACTCAAAACTATCCTGGGTAGCCAACATACCTAAGCGAAAGAGGCACCTGATTTCACAACCTATTGGAGCGATACGGGTGCGGTGTGTGAATTAGCATAAGGGAGAAATTTCAAGTTGAGCATGCGGGAACTCCGGTGACAAAAAGTGTCTCGAAGCGTAAGAATTTGTCTAACATATAAGTGTGAATAGTGATTCAATTTCTCAACATGAGCAATTCAATTGTCAATTGTAGCAGTTCAGTGTTGATTGAAAGAAAACACATTCAAACGAATTGGAGCACGAAACATGATAATAATACCCAATTTTGTATATATATAAGGCCCGAATAGCTTTTGATATAGCCAAAATGGCTAATAACGAATCTGAAAGCTAAACGAAACTATCAACGCACTACTATGGCTAATACATAAATCCTAAATGAAATTAGTAGGCAGTTGATAAAGTTGGTAAATAAACAAAAATCAAAAAGAAACCTAACCACCTCACTGCTGTGGTGGTGGTGAGGTGGTGAGCTGAAAGCTAGCTGCGGGTTCTGTCAGAACATCCAATGAAGTTGCATCGGAGTGGTGGCTCCTCTACATGACCAGGGAACATGGGGAAGACCCGGGTGGGTCATAATCTGTCGACATAGAATGGCCTTGGGCGACCACCTCTGATCCCAGGCGACTGTGTAGCAAGTGAGCGAGATGGCATCCATCACACCAGTATCTCCTCGGTGGCATGGATCTTTCACGGTGAATGATGTCTTAGAATAAGAGGAATTGTAGATGTCTAGCTGCGAGGCTGCTGGTATTATCTTGGAGAGATGGAGGGTGAGCGATCTGGAATGGGAGTCCTCTGGACCTCGGGCTCGAGACGGGCATATCATCGCATGGTAGTCCTCAGCCTCCTGACCCGGTACCTCCTCCTGGTCCTGTGGTCGTATGTGGAATGAGACGGGCATAGTCATAACCCGGTCTACTGACACTACATGAAGGCATCTAGCTCTCATCTCGCACAGGCTCCTGCGGGAATCCATCTGCTCGAGAACGCAAGCGAGAGAGTCTCGAGCATCCCGGTGATGGGATCCTCTCCAGCTGGTCGGTTCTTTTCGATGGACCTTCTCCTCCGTCACAAGGGGAGGCCATCACCCCGGCTGGAGGGACTGAACCAAATCCCACGAGATCCAGGTAAAGTGCCTCGGGATGGCCTCCCCTCCTCTTGCATGTCTTTGCCAGAGGGAAGAAGCGTGCCGGCGCGAGATGGTCGGTGAGCAGCATCGGCGGAAGCGCCTCGTAGAATGGGCCAGCGGTGATGTCTGCAGCCTTGTGCTGGACCATCTCCTGTGAGGCGGGTGGGCCCAGCTCTGCCCCTCTAGATTGCGCGGCGATAAGCGATCCCAATCTTCTTTGAAATATCGGCTGGCTGGGTACACCCGGGCGGTCATCTATCTTTGAGAGCGGGGTCTCTCTCTGAGTGGACCGTCGTCTCCTGGATGTCATAGAGTGAGTAAAACTCACGGAAGTACCTCTTGGGTAACTCCTTGTCGCAGTCACATGAAGGGTAGGAGTGTCTCCTCGATCAATCTAGAGAGCTCAGATCTGGTCCGCTCTCGATCTGGGATGTCATGAAATGAAGCTCTGATGAAACTCTATTGTGGTCGCACATTCGGAATGGGGTTCCCTAAAATAGTGGCCTCCTGATCCTGGCGGCGGCAGTGTGTGGTGATGTTAACTGTATTTGGGCGTAACTGGAATGGTGGGGGCTGGTGGAGAGATGTTGCTGGGCCGATGTGTGCGGGCCAAGCCCAGAGGTCGAGCCCTCCCTAACTCTCCTCAGGTGAATTACCGGGCGATGGGGCCGGGGTCCCATCAGAGTCGATGCGATCTAAATCCACGGGGCTCCTGGGTGCCTGCAGGACTGTGATGGTGATCTGAAGTAGGACCCAGGGCCGTCTCTCGGGCGTCTTTGAGATCTCACCGAGTGTAGGACCCACCCGATGCGAACCATATCTGATATCGAAGTAAAATACTTGAAAAGGGCTCGACTTACTGAAAATATAACTGTTGCAGCGTAGTCTTGAACCCGGAGGCTCTGCGGGCTCTTTGAACCACCACAGACGAACAAAGGCGGGCTTGGGGGCTCAACGGCGCCCAGGTGGCCCTGAACAAACAAGGCTCGGGAAATGAGCCGGATCTTTGGCGAGCACCAACAATTGAACCCGGGGGGCACGACGATAATGGCTCGGTGGGGCGTGAGCAATCGGGGCTAGTGCGCGTGGTGGCTCAGCGAAGGCTCGGTCGGGGCTGGTGCGTGCGTAATAGAGGATGGCTATACTAGAAACTTCGGTCAGGCAAAGCACGAAAAGGTGTGAGGCTGGCGGCCGATCCTAACCGAACCGCGACTCTGGCCGGTGGGCTCGAGGCGGGGTCGGCGGCGGGGCGGTCGGCGGCGGCAGAAGGACTCGGAGCAGCGCGGGGAGCTCGGGGCACGGTGGGAGGAGAATGTGGTAGCATTCTAAACCAACCCCTCGGGTTTATATAATCATCAGTGATGTAGAAGGGTCTTCTGCCAATTTTTGCTATTTTTGGCCAATTTAGCTCACCGATTACCGCTTTGCAATTGAATTTCGAGGTTAAAATGAAAGGTAAGCTCTTACTAAAAGTAAAAATTAAAATTAAAATTAGAATAGAATATATCTAAGAATTTGTATAAGATATGCAAAAATACCTACCAACTTGAAGTAAAAATGGAAAGAATGCTAAATTAGGAAACATACCCAAAAGCAACTTTAAATGGAAATTGACTAAAATAAAAAAACAAAATTGTTGAGCTGATTGGTTTGAGAACAAACCAGTTCAAATACACAAGAATACTCAAGGAGGGTCAAGGAGGATGATCTCCTCTTGCATGAGCTAATTCCATGGTTTTTGGGTGCTTGGTCGGCAGTCTTGGTCCTTCTTGTGGCTTTGGAATTGATCAATTGAAACTTGCGATTGGTGTTGTTAGCAAGACCCGATATATCTTCATCTCTATGGGTAATACTCCTTGCATTTCCTTGTCCTTTGTGTTTTCACACTTTGCGATCAGGTGAAAACGACCTCATCGAGAAATTTGATTGTTCTAGCAGCTCATGTTTGTTGTTCGAATGAAAGATATTCAACTCCATGGTCATGTTGCAAAAAGTTAATTGCATGACTCCATTCGGCAATTTATTATTGCATTGGCGGTGGCAGTATTCTTCTTCAGATGATTGGTACATGATTAGGTTCTAGCAATTGGTTCGGTCCAGTACCACGTCGGGTAGTAAATTTGTCCTATCTTCTAAGACATCCTCAACTATCCTTAAGGGTTTTCACGGATCTATCACATTTGATAGAGGTGGCAGTGTGTTAGGTTTAGTTCACCCTAAACCTAGGCACATGCGAAGATCTGGCATTAGGTTCCTGCTTGGCTCCCATCGAGCAAGGATTTTTCTATCTGATTCCACAGTATTGTTTGAAATTGTGGGAGATCCAGGATCTTTGTATTTGACGGGGTATTTGCTTTGAATTATGCTTTTGGTATGTTCAGTGAGAAATGCTTTCAATGCCTAGCTCCCTTTTGATTATTCAAAGATCTTTCAAAAATTTTGCATAAGCGGGGACTTGTTTGATTAGGTCCGATAAAGGTATATTAACCTTCACTTGCCTTAAAACCTCGAGAATGCACACTTTGTTGAGTTACGCTGTCTTCCCTCTAAGTGCTTGTGGAAATGGAGTGGTATCACGGTATTTCTGAATCCTCCCTCTAGGAGAATATGCTCGGGTTGCAATTCTTCTCCTGCCTAGGTTCTTCAACGAGGTTTTGGCATAGGGCGATCAACCTCTTTTCCAACACCTCGGGGTGATTATGGCGCCAACCTCATCCATTCCTAAGATTGTTGGATGATCTACCTCATATTCCTTTAGGATTTGGAACTGTTTGTGATGGAAACCTCCCTTTCTCTTGTACCTCCAGCAACTTGTTGTAAATCTTGGAGATCGGAGAATCTTTGTAGGTTATCAATTTCTAGTTGAATTGCTCAGGCCAATCTATTCTCTTATTGATAGTACTTTCTGATATCAATCCTTTGTGCCGATTGCGCATTAATTCCCCACTTTGCTCCTCGACAAAGTTGCCCACCACCTTACTCCATATGGCTTGCTCTTGGAAGAGGATGAAGTGGTTGTTGTGGCTTGTGAGAAACCAAAGGTTTGGCACACAGGAGTCGTAAAACGGGGGTTGGGTCTCCAGCATCACAGATTAGGGTGATTCTCAATTGGAATTGTAGGTATTACCATATGGAGCATTAGTTGTTGTGGCATGTTGTCCTACGGTGTTTACATTCGACATCAAATCCTTCAACTGCGAGGGGCCATAGGACCTTTATTACATTGGACTGTCTGGGATTGGAAATTGGTGCAAGGATTAGGCGGTACAGATTGATCCTTGCATGCACCTCTTGGAGCTGTTTGCCTTCAAGCTCATCCACTTTCCTAGCTAGGGTTGAAATCCTAGCCCTCATCTCTATTTCTTCGAATGGTGCATACATCCCACCCTTTGGTTGATGGTGGTTCATCATCCGTTTCTCGGGGTTAGCTCATCCCGATGACCCTTAGAAGTTCCAGCCAGGTAGTTTAAAATCCATGGCTTCGTCGGGATGTTTGCTTAAAGTCTCCCCACACTGGTTTCTAGAGTTGCCTCATGGCAGGAGACATACACACCATAGAGTGGGTTCACCAACATCCATGTGTCAAACCCATGGTGTGGACATGCCTTGATATGGTTTCCATAAATCTCTCCATTACTTGGTAAAATCTCTCACCATCATGGTACACCAAAGTGTAGATTTGTCTTTTCAAATTATTGGTCTTGTGAGCAAGAGAACTTTTCAAGAGCTAGGCCACAAGGCTCTATTAATTTCCTAGTTCTAGGCCTCGATGAGTTGAGCCATATCTTGTATCTTTAGAGTGTTGATGCGCTTTAGCTTCGACAAATCCATGTCCATCATACCTTCACTAAAGTAGTGCAAACCTCCTCAAAATCCTAATATGAGTGTATGGATTTTCATTTTCCATACCATGATGTGGGAGTAGGGGTACCAAATATGGCCTCCTTTGCTACATCTTGACGGAGGGTATGAAATGCGGGATGGGGAGCAGCAACTCTAGGAGGGTGGATGTGATCCCTCATGGTTCTATATAGGCATTTGGGATTCATCAGGAGTTCTGGTTGGCTCTTGTTGTTCTCGGTATGGGATCCGTAACGTTATCAGTTTGGTACACTAGCTTCACTAAATGGTTAATTTGTGTACCTATCACATTAAATCTACGAGTGTCTACATCCAGCATTTTCCTGGTTGTTACACACAATTAAAGAGATTGACAAAGAGCAACAAACAACTGCAAAAAGATTAAAATTAACTAAAATAAAAAAGCGTGAATGAAAAGCGAGCGAAGCAGTGCGATTCTTGCTAAGTTAAGCAAAGTAGCGATTCACTGGCGAGTTACAAAAAGAGGTAAAAAGGTTACACTTCACTTGTGATGTGGATCCGCAGTACTCTTCAACTTACCATTTGTAGTTTGGCACCATCCAGAAGCCCATGAAACATTTTGGTGCTCGTGCCCTGATGAGCTGATAAAATCAACAAAATTTATATACACCTAGGTTCCTGCGTAGTCGACTGCTATGATGAGTGATCTAGGATCGAACACGAGGATGGGTTTTCAATGGTTTGCATCGGTGCATGAAGGGTAAGGCTTTCTATTTGGACTCTTTGGATTTGGGTTTCAAAAGCGATTGGGAACTGGTTTTGGCGAAGAATTGTAAGCGAAAGTTAGAGTATGAAAAGTTAACTTTGAAGGAATTGGGTTACTAACTTGGCAAGTTAGGGCAAACAAGTGTCCTCGGGTTTTATCCTCGCGTTATGACATGCAACATATAGTCCATGGCATAACCGGATCTATATTTAACTAGCAAACCTCACCCATGAAACATCTCCTATTTGAGTCAAAACAGGTAGCATGCAGTTATGGCCCCTTTTAGTTTAAAACCCTAACATTAAATTATCATTTAGAACAGTGAAGACCATCTAAAGAACTTGATGCATCTCACGAACCTTTGTCTAAAGCATGGAGAGTATTGGCCAAAATAATAACCGGTAAATGTTATTTAACCACTAATTGAAGAATATGTAAATATTATCTCGAGAGGCTCGTAAAAACATGCAGAACAACGAGTCCTAAAGCATGATCTTGGCCAAATCAATAACATCCCATGTTATGCAACTAAGTTTTGAGAATAAGAGCCATAAATACTACCCGTAGCTTTTAATACAAGAGGGACAACATGCTTATGCCCCACCACGAAGCTGGCTTCCTTTGCCTTCAAAGAAGGAGGCTTAGACATCTCTTGGAGTTGTCGTCCTCGAGGTGTGTTTGGCAATAGGGAAAGGAGGAAGAAAGAAAGAGGAGAGAGAAGAGAAAAGAAAATAAAAAGCAAAACCTAAAATAAAGACTTTATTTACAAAGAAATAAAAAACTTACAAAAATATCTTTTCCTGATTTGTTCACCCATTGTCCTCCTTGGTTACAAAACAAGAGGGAAGCATATAGAGGCCTCCTCAAGTATGAAAATACCAAAAGAAAACCTATGAAATTGGCTAAGTTATTGGACAATTAAATAATACACACCAAGTTTGGAGGCGGTTTGGCATTAATTACAGAGCATGACGAGGTATGAATTTGCTTTCGCTAGGGCGGAGAATTTTAGGCTAACCTAAGCGAAATCCCAGCGAGGTCTAGCCGAAAACATGAAGTTCGCTAAGGATGGAAAATTTAGCTGCCGCAGAAGACCATCGCTCAGCGAGAATTCTTGTGGTAAAGCGAGGAATCGGGTTTTTAGCTAAGGAGCAGTCTTGCGAGTGGGATGGGTCGAGAAATTTGGTGTTTCGCTAAGGTTGCGAAGAAATTTTCGCTGGGATTTGCGAGAAATTTTCGCAATCCTAGCGAGGCCACCGTAGCAACGAAAATTCCGACTGTTGATCCTTGTTTGCATTTGCCTCCTGTCTTTCCAAGCTGCATCACATTTTCTTCATCTTGCCTTGGTTTCTCTTTGATTCTTGGGCGGGTCAGTGAATGAGACTTGAGTTCAAACTTCATGATTCATCATTCATCTCGACATTGAACTCCAAAGAAAGTCTTAAAAAGCACATAAAAGCTTGACCCAAAAATACTCTCTAAATGGCATAAGTACTACTAAGAAGACTAGAACACTTCAATTGGTATATATGACATGATTAATGTGCAAAAAGCACTCAAAACCTATCTAATATAGGGTTCAAAATTGCACTTTTTGGGCATTAATCAACTATGCCCGATTTTCGTGAATGGTGTCGAGTTACCCAACATCCCGCAAAGTATTCCTGCGGATTGACGGGTTGTCGCGGACACCCGGTTTTGAAGTGCAAGAACCTTTATGGTTATGTATGAATTTATTTTGGAGCTTGATCCCCATTCTTCAACCTTTTGATGAGTACTATGAATGATAAAAAACTAGTAGTGGTGTCAGATGTGGTTCCGATGATGTCCAAAATTATAGACCACAAACTTAATGGTCTCAATTATTTGGATTGGAATCAAACGATTCAGATCTACTTAAGGAGTATACGTATGGCTCATCATCTCGTTAAGGACCCTCAACTGATGATTCGAGAGACCAGTGAATGGAGGAGGATACTCGTCTTTTCCTACAGATTCATAATTCCATTAATAATGAGGTACTTAGTCTAATTAATCATTGTGAATTTGTTAAAGAATTAGTGGATTTGGATTTCTTGTTTTTTGGGAAGAAGAATATTTCTAGTATATTAAGGTTGTGTGTAAAGCACTTTATCGATAAGAGAAACAAGATCAATCTCTTAAGCATACTTTATGAATTTATAAAAAGACATATTAGGAACTTCACATGTAGTAACCTTTTAGTCTAGACATGAAATTTCATCAAGCTAAATGGGAACAAATGACAGTTATGGATTTCCTAGTTGGTCTTCCTTTTGAATATGATATAGCTAAATCTCATATTCTGTATAACACTAAGATATCTTCTCTACAAGATTCCTTCAATAGGATACTTCGTACTTGAAGTTCCTCACCCATGCATCTACATACCCAACTAAACAATGCTCTTGTTAGTTGGAATAATAATGAACCAGGAAAACAATATAGAAATAGTGGTGAGGAAATTATTGAGACCATTGATTACTCCAATTGAGTCATTGATTACAGGCCACATATCAAATGACATGTAATTCTAGCTTATTCTCTACTTTTCAATCACACTCGTCAATCTCCACTGCCACTCTAGCCGATGGGTCTTAGTCTTGTGTTCTTAGGTCATGCACAATTTTTCCCATACCATCTATTCCCTTGTCATATGCCTTGAGTTTACCAAAAATTTCCTTTAATCTAATTTTTGTAAGCAACCTTACTCAAACACTTAACTGTTGTGTCTCATTTTTTTCCTGATCATTGTCTCTTTAGAATCTTATGACAAAGTAATTTATTGGTAGAGGATGTGAGTCTAGAGGTCTCTACATTCACGATCTGAGCCTAGCGAACTTGTTGCTTGATACGGGAGTAGCCACACCGTTTGAGACTCACTGCCAGTTGGGTCATCCCTCTTTTTCCTTGTTGAAGAAATTGTATCCACAGTTTTCGAGTTTGTCATCATTAGATTATGAGTCTTGTCAATTTTCAAAGCAATCATCGTATCAGTTTTAGTCCTCGAGTCAATAAGCAAGTTAGTGCTCCATTTGAGTTAGCTCATTTAGATGTGTGGGGTCCATGTCTAGTTGTGTCCCTAACTGGATTTCGATACTTTGTTACTTTTGTCGATGATTATTCATGAATAACATGGTTATACTTAATGAAAAACCGTTATGAGTTATTTTCTCACTTTTGTGCCTTTTGCGCTGAGATTCACACTTAGTTTCATATTTCTATTCAAAGTTTGAGAAATGATAATATGCTAAAGAATATATTTCAGAACAGTTTTAGTCATTCATGCTTCAAAATGACATCCTTGATAAGAAGTCTTATGTCGATACACCTTCTTAGAATGGAGTTGTTTAGAGGAAAATAGACACCTTCTTGAAACTTCTAAAACTATATTGTTTCAAATGCACGTGCCTAAGCATTTCTAGGTTGATGCTATTTCCACAGCTTGCTTCTTGATTAATCGGATGTCTTCCTTAGTCTTGAATTTGGACCCTTCGTTTCACACTCTTTTCACAAATAAATTTTGTTTTCTATTAAAGTTCGGATATTTGGGTGTACTTGTTTTGTTCGAGATGTTCGTCTGCATGTATCTGTTATAGTATTGTAGAATTATATACTAGTGAGGGAAAGGAAATATGTATTCATGTAAAGTTAGGAAACTTCATAATCTTTCCTATTTGATATTAGGATTGTCTTGTATATAAATAGGTTATTTGTGATCAGTGATATACACAATTTTCCTTCAATTAATTTTGATTACAAGATATCAGAGCAAGGTTTTGAATTTGACCTAGAAAAGGAAATTTTTTTAGAGAATTTTTGGAAAAATAGATAAGAGGAGAAGAGTCGTGGGGTGTTTCTTTGAAACACCAACTAACGCATGGGGTGGCCGCCGTTTGAGGAGGGAGTGTCGTCATAAACAACACACCTTTCTAATAGGATGCTGAATTGAGTTCTTAATTGGTTACTCGCACCACCAATTGTTTCCAAATAATTTGTTATTCCCTATTGATCCTAAGATATTTAGATGCACATGCTTTGTTCAAGATATCCGTCCTCAAGTCTCTAAACTTGATCCGAAGTCCTTAAAGTGTATCTTTGTGGGATATTCTTGTGTTAAAAAAGGGTATATGTGTTATTGGTCCACTCTTTGACGTTACTTTGTGTCTACTAATGTAACGCCCCAAAAATACCCTAGAATATTATGATAAAAATTATTATATATTCAGGGTATAAATTGAGCCATCTTGGGTATTTCCGGGAATTGTTAAATGAATATTGAATAAATGATTATATGGCTAAAAACCAAAGGCAAATATAATATGCTAAATGAAAGTTGATTGAACGGAAATTGCAGTGAAAAATGGAAAATTGGATTTATTGGTGGCGAGAGCAAGGCCCCTTGTGGAGTAAGTGACTTAAGACAAAAATGAAAAAAAATGAATGAGAAATGGGTGTGTAGGCCAAACATGGCCTTACACTTAAAAGAGATTTAAAAGACCAAACTTGGTCTTAAGGTGCTCATTTTTAGCCATCCTGGATTTTGAAGAAGAGAGAGGAGAAAAAGGGAGAAAGAGCTAGGTTTGAAAAGATCAAGTTTTGGTTGGCTTTTACTCCCCACTTCTTGCTCCTAAGAATCCTAACAACTTGGAAGAGATTTGAGAAGAGGCTAAGGTAAGAAAATCAAGCCTTAACCTCGTCTTTTGTGGTACTGATTCGAGAAGAAAACACAGCTTGGAAAAGGGTTTTCATTGATTCTAAACCACTGGAATTGATTTGGTGGATTCCATGGTGGATTTTGATATATGGAATGGATTGGAGAAGGTTTGTGGAAGAATGGATGAAATAACAAAAATCCAACATTTTACGGGCAAAAACCCATAGGTGAATGCAGGTACCAAAGTGGTACCGGTACCCGTGATCTGAGAGAGGGCAAGTGGTAGTGAGGCACCACGCTGCCCGTCACCAGTATCAGCGGTCGGGGCCCAGTACCCGATATCAGTCAAAAATGGTCTGAGCCTGCTTGCTTCCAACCAACCCTGTTTATTGCATATTTTGCCTTGTTAAGTCCCGTATTCGTATACCGATTGTTAGGGACCCTAAGAAATTATTAATGGGGGTTCAAATAAGGATGAACTAAAGGAAAAACGTACCGTACCTCGCCGCATCAGCGAAGCAAGTTCGTCTTTGGGCAGACTTAGTGTCTTAACCCAAAACCGCTAACAAAGATAAATTGTCATTCACTAAAAATATGATAATTGTTTATCCACTAAGAGTGGCGTGATTGTTATTGAAGAGGAACGGGTGATGATTGCCTAACCCTGGGAGTAGAGATAGAGAGGGAAACTAGAATCGACAACTTCGGTTTTGTTTCTCGACTCTATTCTTATTTCAAGTATTTTGGTAGTTTACCAAGTAACTATGAAATGAAGTACATGAATGAAGTATATGAAATGAGAATGCATTGAATGAAGTATGAAATAAGTACATAGGTGAGTATATCTTTGAAAGATAATACGAAAATTAGAAAATGAAATGTAGATATTTAGCCAGAATGAATGTGAATGATAGTAAATTATGTCGAATCGGTCAATTCGACATCTCTTGAGTAGACGGAAGTATATGCAGAATGAACCGCGACGAGATGCCGATGTTGTCAGTCCGAAGAGCACCGAAAATTGTTCAGAAATATCCCACTTGGCGGATGCCTGGCTGGCATCCGTCATGTGTCATGGCATTGAAGAAATGTCCCACTGCGGGATGCACCAATCGGCATCGATCATGATAGCGTGTAATGGCATTTAAGTGATACCACATGTCGGGGTGCGCAAGCGACATCCGTCATGATGGGAGGCGAATTGATGCATCAATGTGACACATTGCGAATGATGAATGAATTCATCAGCGAAGATCATTGAAAGTTATTTGAATAGTCAAAGTAAAACCTTAACATTGGCCCAGTATAAATGGGGATTTTTATGTATATGCTTAAAATATAAATTGAATTGTGAGATGATTATTGTATTAAAATGCATGTTGTGATATGATAAATGGATTTGTAAAATGAAAGCATGCGTAATAGCATGAGTATATGTTGATAAAATAGGCATGGTTTGATGTTAAATGCATGTCAAGTTAAATTGAATATTGGAATATCAACTTTGTATAGAACCACTAAACATGAAAATGCTTAGCGTATAGTTTATCTATGCGCGAATATCGAGTAAACAAAAGAGCGGAATCAAAGAAAGCATAGTCATAGAGAGAGTACGGCGTATAAGTATATACCTCGTCATTTGCATATCATTCCTTTTGAACACGTGGTATTTTGTAAACAAAAGGGTTAAACTCTGAACCTTGATTTTTGTATATCATTATAAAAAAGGCATGAATGCCTTCTTTGTAAATGTATTTTGTTAATGTTTATGGGCCTACCAAATTGCATTGAATTTGTAAATGATTATGAGCTTGCCTAAAATTGACACCGCTTCCACAACGAAATGACATAATAAAATGTTTTGATAAGATAAATGAAAACATCGAGATGCTTAGGGCTCGGTTCGGATCATATTGGTCGGGCGAGAGTTCGGTCGCGACATTTTTTTTGAAAAAGAAAATTTAATAACATGGAAAATAAAAAAAGAAATAAACAGAGCTTCCCCAGGTTTCGGTTCGGACTCGCCATTCGGGTCGGACCGGGCTCGGGGGTCGCTACAACTAATGTCACATTTTTTGAGACTACCCTGTTTTCCCTTTCTTCTCCTATTACTAGTTAGGAGAAGGGTGATAATTTATTAGTGTACACTATTTCCTCACCGACTCCTACTCTAGCTCCCATTCCTGTTAAACCTCCCATTACTCAGGTATATTCTTGGTGCTAAAACCCTCCAGTCTCTAGTCCAACACTAGCTGCTTTATCATTAGATCCAGTCTAGAATGAAGATATTCCGATTGTTCTCCGTAAAGGTAAACGTCAATGTGCCTACCCAATCTCTTCATTTGTTTCCTATAACCATATGTCGTCTTCCTCTTGTTCCTTTATTACATCTCTTGATTCTATCTCCCTTCCTAGCATTGTATTTGAGGCTTTATCTCACCTAGTTGACATAATGCTATGGTGGATGAAATGCAAGCTTTATATGAGAATGGTGCATGGGACTTGGTGCCTTGACTTATTGGAAAAAAGGTTATTGGTTGTCATTGGGTGTTTTCCATAAAGTTCCCAATCACAGTAAATACGTTGCTGGGTGAGAAGGCTCGTCTTGTTGCTAAAGGGCTATGCTTAGACTTATGTCATTGATTATTCTTATACTTTTTCTCCTGTAGCTAAGTTGACATCTGTTTGTTTCTCTTGTTGCTTCTTATGATTAGAACTTGCATCAACTTGATATCAAGAATGTCTTTCTACATGGAAATCTTCAGGAAGAAACTCAGTGGGAGATAGGGAAGGTGTGTCGTCTTTGAAAATCTTTGTATGGTTTATAACAAAGTCCTTGTGCTTTGTGACACCCTATCGAGAGGTCCCGTTAAACAATCTGTCGACTTCGCGCGAGTACTTCGTGGATGTGAGTAACCCGAACACCACACCGCCATTGTCCCCTTTTTTAAAGGACCACCGTTTGCAATCGGGCGAGTCTCCTGCATCACGGGAGCTACACTTGAAATAAAACTGTACGATTACATGGAAACATGACCCAATATACAACGACCACCAGGTCCACATGCAGTAAAATAGGCCACATATGGCGCTTTATCCATACTCGAACATAAGCGTATTGTAAAGCCATAGTCCATAAGGTTTACATTACCTCCCACTCTTATGCAAACAAATAAAACCCATATATATTTACAAAGAAATATATATATCGAATGTGGTCGAACTTCTTACCCGATCCCGGCCTCTAAGGGAGCCTTTGTCAGTAGTAAACATCGCACTTTAAATGTGGTCCCACGGCCGAGGTAAGACAAAGCACGAAATTAGCCAAATAATCTCATGAAATTCACTCTCGCTTTAAGTGCTGTCTGATGAATCACCTGATCAAACACATCTAGTGAAACATACGTGTCTACTGAATGTCTACATGCCATGAATGAGACTCGACTCACCATGTCCCATGTACCAAGCCCTTGCCGGCTCCATTACTCAATATGTCATTGAGTCATATATCTCGAGTCACTCACCGACTCGTCTCACATATGCATAAGCCAAATGTGACAATCGTCACTAGTATTACCAATGACCTATGTATCGATCCCTCACCGGCTCCATTACCCAATGCAAGTGCCAACAGGAAACAAATCCCAAGTCAATCTTGACTCCTATCACACAACCCAAAGTCTATGTGATAAACATGACCATGTGTCTTCTTTGAACCTTGAATCTTTTGGATCTGGGTCTCTTACCCATGTTCCAAGCTTTTCACTGAGAAATTATGGTCCCCTTCTTGCTCCATGACACACATTAGTACATTTCTTTTATGTTTTAAACGGTGAGACATTTACTAGCGTCGTCGAAGTGCAGGCACACTACCCATTCACCAACACGGTAGATACTCAATACCATGCACCCACCTCGACTGATGCGATGTGACCAGCCATATGAAATGCGTGATGCCCGATACGTTCCTTCCTTACATGTATACTCGTAGGTGCTACATGAAACATTTACATATCATGGACAATTATAATTTTTTATATAATTGGCCTTACATGCAATCCATGTTAATACATCAAATAGCATATATTAACATGATTTTTACACACAGCAGCATGTTATTTAATATTTTACAATAATAACACACAAAATAGCCCAAATCTCGGACGCACATAAAGCAGGGCACCTCTTATCCCTTCAAGGTTCGTCACAGAATTATTGGGATACCAAAACACACCACAAAACCCTAAGTCATCAGTATCGGGATCAAAACCAAACCTCAACACAATTCTGGACTGCCCGAAAATAGTCCCGAAAATTATGTCGGGTATTTACATGAGTAATCTGAAAATTTAGCATGACGTGTGAAAACGATCCGAAATTCAACTGAACTATCCGAAAATAGTCCCGAAAATTCCTAAAAGTTCCTACACTCAATCCAAAAATTTGAGGACTAAAATTTACGGCCTTTCACGGCCTCTAAGCCAATCCCCAGCCATTAAATGGCCTTTAGGCTAGAAATAACATAAGTAGAAAAATTCTCTATCTTGTGGAGTTTGATGAAACTCCAAGATTTTGGTGCCCACGCGTAACTCTCGATGCGTGGATAAACTTTGCCTCTTGCTCCGACGAAATCCTATGTTAGATTTGGTAGATACGAGAAAGCGAAAGAAAATAAAAAATAAAAATAAAAATCTCCACACTTGCGCCCCTCTCTCTCCGTCATTCGACTTTTCTTTTGGTTTGGTTTTATCCTTTATTTATTTATTTAATTTTATTATTATTAGTATATTATTAGTTGAATACATGACTCATATTGTCTCATTTGGATCCGTTTTTGTCCTAAAACAATTTATTTCTTTTCAATTCACTTTCTTTGAAATGAACTTAACCCAAGTCATTTCCTAACTTCCAAGATTTTCATAAAAATCTCATCGCCAAGTCATGGCAACTTATCACTAAAATCATTGAATATTCAATTGTCTCATAATTAGATGACTTTTACGGGTCACTAGATTACGGTTTTCAGCAGAAATTACCCGTTTTACCCTTTTTTGAAAATTGAATTTTTACGGGGTTTCACACTCTCCCCCTCCCGCTTAAGAATTTCGTCCAGAAATTCCTACTTTAACCATATATCACGATCCACGGTATATCACGACAATCATTGAATCTTTGCCAAATGACTAAAACGTACCTTCATCCTCAAATAAGAAGGGATAAAGCGACGCATCGTATCCTCACACTTCTATGTTGCCTCATCCACTCCTTGGTGCTGCCATAGCACCTTCACTAGCCTCACAGTGTTGCATCACAAAACTTGGTCTGGGCTATCCATGATACGCACTAGTCCCTCCTCAAAGGTCCCATCAGTATCAACAAAAAGTTCATCCCAATCCACTAAATGAGACGGATCTGGAGTGTAGTTTCGGAGCATTGAGACATGGAATACGTCATGAACACTCGATAAACTCGGTGGTAATGCCAACCGGTAAGCAACTATACCCACCCTCTCGAGTACTCGGGGCTGATATATCTCGGCGATAAGCTTTCCGTTTCCAAAGCGATCCTCATCTTAGAGCGCAGCAGCGAGAAGACATGATCTCCACCTCGAACTCTAGAATTCGTCGCCATGTCGACATAACTCTTTTGTCGACTCACAAGCCATGAGAGAGCGTTTACGTATTAATTCCACCTTCAGCGGGTGTCATAATCAACTCAGGACGTGTGGATCTCTCTCTACCTCGGTCGACAAGCGGAATCAACATGGCCTCCTATAGAATGCCTCATAGGGCGCCATCTGTATATTTTCCTGATAAATATTGTTATAGGCGAACTCGACCAAGAAATGATACTTCTCGGCTACCACTTGAGATCCGGGATGTATGCTCGTGTCTCTAACACTGTATAGTCTCACGGTGGCCGTCGATACGTGGATGAAAAGCAGTACTCATCCTCAACTGTGTCCCCATGGCTCTTTGTAAACTCTTATAGAACTGAGCTGTAAACCTGGGATCCCGATCCGATACTATGGCGCACTCCATCTGTAGTACAATCTCTCATATGTCTGACTTGAATTCCTCCCAGTGTGAAGGTCATCCACCTGACGAGAAAATGTGCCGACTAAGTAAGCGGTCATTTATCACCCACACCGCATCATGCTTCCACGATGTCCGCCTTAGTGAGTCCACGAAATCCATATTGATATGCTCCACTTCCACTCACTTCCTCAGTAGGTACGGGTAACCTCTTTGAACTCGATGTTCAACTAAATCACATTGACACTTGAGACATCGTCGAAACAAAATCCCAATGTGTCTCGCCATTCGCTCACAGTAATACTAGCGACGAAGATCGCATGATACATCTTACGTACCCACCTAGATACCTTGCAAAGCGAGAACAATAGAATTCTCGAAGGATCATAAATATAAACTTTGCCAACCACAGGGGAACCACAATCCATCCCCTATACCGAAGACTACCATCCGTGTGAATGGCCCAGCCCTTATCACCTGTACCAGCCTGTACTCAATCCTTAATAGACATTATCTCAACGTTCTGCCCCTAGGACTCAATCACTCTACTCAGTAGGGAAGGCGTAGCCACTATACGCCCTAAAACACCCGAAGCCTGATCACAGTACTATAGGCTAAACTGTCCCATAGTCTCGAGCATCTGCCACTCGGGAAGCTACACTAGCCAGTACTCCTTGTGACTTCCGTCTGAGCGCATTAGCCACCACATTTGCCTTACTCGGATGGTAATGCAAAGTGAAGTCATAATCCTCCAGATACTTCATCCATCTGAGTTGCCTCATGTTGAGGTCCCGCTGTGTAAAAATATACTTCAGACTTTTATTGTCTGAAAATACCTCAAACTGCTCACCATACAAATAATGGCGCCATAACTTCAAGGCGAAGACTATAGCTGCCAACTCCATGTCATGTGTTGGGTAATTCCGCTCTTGGTTCTTCAACTATTGTGAACCATAAGCTACAACTCTCCCGGACTGCATCAGAACACACCCCAGTCCGTCTTTCGAGGCATCACAATACACTATGTACCTCTGTCCCCTTTCCATGACTATCAGAATATGAGCTGTAGTAAGCCTCCTTTTCAATTCCTAGAATGTCTTCTCACACAGGTCATTCCACTCGAATTTTGATCTCTTTCCTAGTAAACAAAACTGGAGCGCTCCAAGGTGAAGTGTTCGGTCTAATAGAACCCTTGTCCACAAATTACGTATCCCGGACCTTGAGTTCACCTGCCCAGCTCAAGTGCGCGATCCTATGTGAGTCATAGAATTGGGTGATACGAGGTGTAACTGGAAATACTTAGAAGTCTACATCCCGTGGAGGAAATCGGTAGCTTATCCGAAAAAACATCCTCGTACTCACAAACCACTTGACGTAGACCCAAATCCTCTCTCCCCTCATCCTCTGCTAGCCATCTACACGTGTCAGATAGCAATAGAGTTCTCAAATTTCTATCTCAGTCTATGTGGTATGCGTGCCAACCCTTTAATAGACTTATCATGAACTACACCGTTCATCCCTTTTTCATAGTGGTGCATAATGCTAAACACTAATACAAATCAGTTCCCGAACGATCATGTTCATTTGCTTTCCGAACCCCTAAGGTTATGTTTTCTAGCCTTAGTGTTCCATATACAATCTACCATGTATATTATTCACACAAATCACACAGCATGTTAAACACAAAACACGCAATACACAACAATGCATGATCTAGACCAATGCCCATTAGCCCTTGGTACTCGTGTACCTAGACTCTTGATACCTAGTTGAGATGAGCTAGCATCAAGAGCATAATTGTGGATACCCACATTTGAGCTCCCTAGGTAATCGTTTACCTAAGCTACGATGCAGTGTGACACTTTACTATCTCAGGGGTCAGTTGTGTGTTAACCGTGAATGCTGCGTGATTGTAGTAACTAACACCACACCATAGTGTCCCCTTTTCCGAGACCCGCGGTTACCAAAAATCGGGAGAGTCTCCTACGTGGGAGCTACGCGAATACAACTGTACAATTACATGACAACATGGCCTAATATTATACAACAACCACACTTGGTCCACATATGAGTAAAAATGGCCGCATAGGGCCCATTTATCCATACTCAAACATATAAGCCCATGACTATAAAACCATAGTCCATAAGAGTTTACATTACCTCACTCTTATGCAAATAAATAAAACCCATATATATTTACAAAATATATATCAAAGCCACAATCCAGTTTTCTTCTTAATCCCGGCCTCTAAGGAGTGTCGTCCAATGGTAACTGTCCTACACCTTAAATGTGGTCCCACGACGAGGTGAGTGAAGCTCAGTAGTGATAATCTCCTACAAAGGCTACTCCCCACCTAAGTGCACATGCAATAGTCGCACAATCAAACACACATCCAAGTGCAACATACACATGTGTACCTGAATGTCTACATGCCATGAATGAGACTCGACTCACCATGTCCCATGTACCGGGCACACCGGCTCCATTACCCAATATGTCATTGAGTCATATATCCCAAGTCACTCACCCACTCGTCTCACATATGCATAAGCTAAATGTGACAACCGTCACTAGTATTACCAATGACTCATGTATCGAGCCCTCACCGACTCCATTATCCAATACAAGTGCCAATGGGCAACAAATCCCAAGTCGATCCGACTCACATCCTGCGACCCGAGTTTATGTGATAAACATGACCATGTCTTCTTTAGGCAACAAAACTTTTTCGGATCACCAGCGGGTCTTTACACCCATGTTCAGACTTTCACCTAAAGGGGTTAGCGATTCCCCTTCTTGCTTTCTATGACACACGTGAGTACATTTAACTTAATGTTTTTAAAAGCGTGAGACATTCCCGGGCGTCGTCCAACAGTATGAGCTCATTACCCATTCACCAACACGGTGAATAATGCTCCAGTACCATGCACCCACGAGCTCGACGATGTGACACATATGAAATGCATGATGTCAATGCATTTTCCTTCATGTTACATGTATATATAGTGCTCATGAAACATTTACATACCGCTGGGCCGTTATAATTTTTTTTACATATAATTGACATCCATGCAATCCATGTTAATACATCAAATAGCATATATTAACATGATTTTTACACACAACAACATGTTATTTAATATTTTATAACAATAACACACAAAATGGCCCAAATCTCGGACCCACATAAAGCAGAACGCTCTTGTCCCTTCCGCGATTCAAATCACGAATTATTGGGATACCAAAACACACCACAAAACCCAAAGACATCAGTCTCGAGATCAAAACCAAACCTCAACACAGTCTAGGACTACCCGAAAATCTGTCGAGCGTCATAAACAATCCTAAAAGTTGGCATTGTGCGACTTGGTCCAGAAATTCAGCTCCGGTGTCGAAAATGAATTTTGAAATTCTAAAATTCCTACCTTTCAGGTCAAATTTTGAGGGTGAAATTCTGACCTTTCATGACCTCGTAATCCTAGCCATTAAATGACCTTTGGGTTAGAAATAACACAAGTAGGAAAATTCTCTACCTCCTTGGAGTTGTGAAACTCAGATTTTAGTGCCGCGCGTAGCTCTCGTCGCGTGGATAAACTTTCTTATCTTACTCGACAATCCCTACGGTCTGATTTAGTAGATGCGAAAAGAAAACGAAAATATAAAAATAAAATAAAATCCTCACATACCCTCTCTTTCTCTGTCATTGGAAGGCTTTTCTTTTGGTTTTTGGTTTTATCCTTTATTATTTATTTTTATTTTATTTTATTATTATTAGTATATTATTATTATTTGAATACATGGCTCATATTGCCTCATTCGGATCCGTTTCTGTCCCGAAATAATGTATTTCTTTTCAATTCACTTTATTTGAAATGAGCTTAGCCCAAGTCATTTCCTAACTTCCGAGATTTTCGTAAAAATCTCGTCCCTGAAGTTACTGGCGACTTATCACCCAGAAAATCGTAAAATATTCCAATTGTCTCAGAATTCGACGAAACTTTTCTAGGTCACTAGATTTTGAGGCAATTTGCCCGGCATAGTCATACTGTCATCAAAGATCTAGAAAATTTTTCGGTTTTCAACCAAAATTACGCTTTACCCTTTTCAAAAATTCGGATTTTCACAGGGTTTCTCGCCACTTGGTTTGGAAGAGTGCATCGAGACAGATGAGACATTTGGCATGCAAAAGAATATGTCTAACCACTTTGTCTTCTATAAAAATTTCAGTTCTGGTAGTGTATATGGATGATATTATCGTCATTAAGAGTGACTCCAAAAGTATATCATCTCTTAAATCCTTTCTTCACAATCAATTTCACACAAAGGATTTAGGAATGTTGAAATATTTCTTGGGTGTTGAAGTCTTTAGAAGTAAGCAGGGAACTTTGTTGTCTTAACTGAAATATGTGCTCAATTTGTTATCTAAGATAAAGAAATTGAGTGTCAAAGCATGTAGTACTCCTATGACTCCTAATGTGCATATCACTAAGGGAGGAGACCTATTTGAAGACCCTAAGAGATATAAAAGACTGGTTTGGAAATTGAATTATCTTACAATAACTCATCTGGATATTGCTTATTTAGTATATGTCATCTCCCACAGTCAATATATCATATGTGTCATCTCCCACTCCCACAATCAGTCATTGGGCAGTTGTAAAGCATATCCTATGCTATTTAAAAGAAGCTCCTAGACATGGAATATTATATACTAAGCATAGGCATTCCAAGATTGAGTGCTTTTCTGACGTGGACTAGGTAGGATCTAAGGAAGATAGGAGATTCACCTCAGGATATTGTGTCTTTTTTTTTTTTAAGGAAATTTGGTCTCGTGGAATAGTAAGAAGCAAAGTGTTGTCTCGTGGTCTAGTGCGGAGTTCAAGTATAGAGCCATGGCACAATCTATATGCGATCATGTGGATATGTTAGCTATTGATGAAGTAGGCATCGAAACTTCAATACCAGCTAAGCTTTGGTGTGATAACCAAACTTCCATGCATATAGCATCTAACCCGGTATTTCATGAATGAACCAAACATATTGAGATAGATTGTCATTTTGTCCGTGAAAAGATTCAATTGGGGTTGATCTCTACATGATATGTAAAGACTAGAGAACAATTAAGAGATATTTTCACAAAACCTTTTAGTGGGAATCAAGTCAGTTATCTTTGTAACAAGTTGGGCATGATAAACATCTATGCTCCAACTTGAGGGGGAGTGTTATAGTATTGTAGAATGAGACTAGTTGGGAAAAGGAAACATGTATTCATGTAGAGTTAGGAAACTTCATAGTCTTTCCTATTTTATTTAGGGATTGTCTTGTATATAAATAGGTTATTTGTGATCAATGATGTACACAATTAATTATGATTATAGTGTATAAACTCGATCCTAAGTCATTGAAATATATCTTTCTTAGTTACTCTCGAGTTCAAAAGGGGTATCGATATTATTGTCCTAGTCTTCGCAGGTACTTGGTTTTTGTTGATATAACATTTCTTGAGAATATACCTTTTTTCTCTCAATCTCCAATTCACACTAGCTAAGGGGAGGATTGTGGCTTTACTCTCATTCATATTGTTGCCCTACTTTGAGATCTTTGCTTTGGTAAAGCTTCCAGTGATAACTAAGGTCTACTCTCGATGTAAGAACCCTCTAGTTGCATGTCCTCCACCATATCCTTGTCCATCCTATCAGGTTTCTCATGATGACCTTCCTATTGCACTTTGTAAAAGTAAATGTCAATGTGTTCATCTAATTTTCTTATTTTGCTCCTATAACCATTTGTTTTCTCATTCATGTTCTTTTATTGCATCCTTAGACTCTATCTCTTTGTCTAACAATGTTCATGAAGCCTTATCTCACTCTGGTTGGCATAGTGCTATGTAGAGGAGATGAATGCTTTGGATGATAATGGTACTTGGGAGTTGGTACAGCTTCCTTCTGAGAAGAAAGTCATTGGATGTCGTTGAGTTTTCTCAGTGAAGGTTAATTGTGATGGCTCAGTTGCTAGGTTGAAGGCAAGCCTTGTTGCTAAGGGGTATGCCCAGACCTATGGGGTGGACTATTCTGATACTTTCTCCTCGATTTCCAAGATGACTTCTATTTGTCTATTTATATCTCTGGCAATCACTCATGGTTGGGACCTCCACTAACTTGATATTAAGAAAGTTTTTCTTCATGAGGAAGTTTATATGGAGTAACCTCTAGGGTTTGTTAATCAAGGAGATTGGTAGGAAGACGAGAGGGTTACCTTCACTATTCTTCTTATTATTTGTGTCTTCATATAAATCCTTATATGGCTTGAAACATAGATCCTCGTATGGTTTAGTGAGATTCAATCAAACGGTTGAGAAGTTGACATGTAAAGAACAAGTTGATCACTTCTTCTTTTCTGAGAATCTCGACTCTGTGTCCAATCTCTTAAAAATATATTATTTTTCTTTTATTAGAGTCTTTCTTTGCTTAACAAAGCTCTACTTTGTAATTGGAATTGGACATTTGCAACAAAGAATAATTTCTTTTTTAAATTAGTGATTAACCTTAAGTATGGAGTAGAAGGAGGGTAGTATACTTGGATTGGGAGGGGCAGTTATGGAGTGGAAATTTTGTGGAAAAGACATAATGAAGGAAGCCATTATGATATAGGCTCACGATGGTTTTGACATAGGAGATGAAAGAATGATTCAATTTTGTGAAGATAATTGGTGCAGAATATACCCTCTTGGCATTACCTTCAATCTTTCTACACAATAGATGCCTCTAATGAGGGATGGATGGGTAGCAAATTTTTGGAATTTTTTTGGGTTTAATGAAGGAAGCCATTATGCTAGCTCACAATGGTTTTGATGTAGGATATGGAAGAATGATTCGGTTTTGGGAAGATAATTGGTGGGGAATAAACCCTCCAGCATTACCTTCCCTCTTTCTATCTGATGGCTTTCTCGAAAGGGGATGGATGGTTAACATATTTTGGGATTTTTCAAGGGTAATAGGGGTTGGGCACCTTCGTTTTCAAGGCCCTTTAATAATTGGGAGCTAAATTGAGTTTACAGTTTTTGTTTTCCGCCCAGGGTGTGAAGGTACATCTTGAAACCGATGATAAGTTAGTTGGGAAGCTGTCAAAGAAGGGTTGTTTCTCAGTGGAATCCCTCTATGGTGCTTTGGAGGGTGAGGGGGCGGGGACTTTCCCAAGGAAAATGATTTGGAACCTCTGTCTTCCCACAAAAGTTAGTTTTTTTCACTTAGAAAGTTATACTGTCAGTCTTTAGTGAAAACATCTATTTTGTTGTCTTTGGATGCTTTATAGGGACTGTATAGGGGTCTCTTAAGGGAGTTATGTGTCAAATTTAGGGGTGGGAAAAAAACCTAATAAACCAAACGGACCGAAAAATCAAATCGAAACCGAACTGAAAAATAGGTTAACTGAACCGAACGATTCGGTTTTGGTTTTTGTTTTACACAAATCTTGGTTTGATTAACCAACTAAAAAATTTATATATATACCATATATATATATATATATATATATATATATATATATATATATATATATATATATATATATATATATAATAGGTTTTTCTTATTTATGTGAGTTGTGACTTTCCCACTTCTATCCATCACTTTTACTTTTTTCCTCAAAACCAAAAGTTTACCATTTTCCTCCAAACCAAAGCATATAGGCTTTGATTTCTTTGGATTAGTTTCTTTTTCTATGAAGTTAAAACATGTGATTGATTAAAAAACCCATGATTAAATTATTTAATCTCATGCTTTTCATATATTATTTGTGGATGAATTATAAACGTGTATTATAAATGCACAAGTGTCATGGGATTTCAAATGAATAGATTGTAATATTTTTTTCTTTTTTTTTGCATTTTTCTATTGTATTTATAATAATTGTATAATTATAATTTTAATATATGATTATGAAATTGAAATTTTATTTTTTAATTATGGTTAACCAAAAAATCGATATATGGTTAACCGAACAAATGGTTAACCGAATATCTAGTTAACTATATTAGTTGATATTATATAAACAACATACCAAAAACCAACAGTCCGTTTTTTTTTTTTTTTTTTTTTTTTTGTGCCACGGTTCGATTAGCGAACCATGCCCGCTTTAGTCAAAGTAACCGTTTTGAAACAAATGTGATTTTATGGCCAATCATTCAAACTTATGTTCAATTTGGCATCCCCATGCTATGTAGGCCAAAATGCTACATAGGAAAGAGGCTCCCGTTTTTATATAATAAAAATAATAATAAAAAATAAAATCGATGTTAAAACCTTAGTTGGTAACTGGGGCTTTGGTTTAAAAATGAAACCCCAATTACTAATTGCGGCTTTAGTTCAAAAACAAAGCCCCAGTTATCAAATGTGGTTTTAACAATGATTTTTTTTTTTAATTAAAATGGGAGTCTCTCTTCTATATGGCATTCCTACATGGCATGTGTGAAGCATGATATTCATATTTAAACCAAAATTCTATAAGCTTGAACTTTTAAGAAAGTTGGTCATTTAATATGGAATCAGAGTTTTGTTTGACAGGAGGTCCTGAATTTAAAGTTTGAACCCTTTTATTGCAAATTTGAATATTTGATCATCATTTGTTATTGATAGGGTTTGGAAAATGCATGCCTTGAGCCCTTTCTCGCTAGACCCGAGGAGAAGCGAGGCCCGATCGGGTTGAAGCGACCAGCAGTATTCGATTGCGACTCTGACCCGGGTTGAGGGGGCTTGAGTAAGTAGAGGATGGCTTTGGCAACCCGTGATCACAGACAGACGAGGTAGGCCGGAGCAATTATGGGTCCATAGGAGCGAATAGAATAACTCTAACCATATATTACCACTGCCCGATTCAACCAAATCTTGCCAATAAGGAAGGAAAATAATATGAGATCATCACGATTAGATCTCCCCAGTAAGGAGTAGGATTATACCGAGCAAAGCGGCTCATACATATCCCTATCACCCGAGAATCCGATACGGACTAAAATAAGAAATATCCCATCCAATGGGAAAGACTCCTAATTACCATCCAACTGGCTGAACATCTACTATAAATATAAGACCACCCATCGGTGAAAGGTACGCCAATTCCTACTTGATACCTTTAGCCCTCTGCGATCTCTTTTTCTCGAAAAAGCCCGGCTTAGGCATCGGGCGACCCTGACGCGACCCTCGCCGACCCCCTTTTCTTTGCTTTGCGGAGGAGAGTTACCTCTAGGCCGCCCAGATCGGCAGCGTGCGGTGATCCTACCTCGGCCCGCACAATCGGGCCTTTGCGTCGGCCCTCGGTGTCGGGTCATTGGCGACCCCATCACGCTTCCGGCCGGTTCCGGTTAACGGCATCGCTCGATTAGCGCGTCGTAGGAGCAACCAGTTCCTTTATAAATATAAGCGATTTCTCCGGTGCGATGGTATCAACAAGGAACACAGCGAATGCTTGTAATCCGCGAAGGATCACGAGATCCACGAGCGATGCGAATGGCGAACCTCACGGGGCGGTGGTAATCGCGAGCCAATACAAGCGAGTGGAAGCGCCGTCGTCCAATCAGCGATAGAAAGAATTGGAACAACACCAACAGTTACAACATCCCACGGGAGATCTGACGGACAGTGAAGGCCGCGAAAACCTTCCTCCCCCGCAGAAGCGACTTCCGGTCGCGATATTCCCGAGGCGTCAGCGAAGCGAATCCAGTAGATCCGGGGGCACGGATATTTGGTGGCCCCTGCGGAGGAGAAAGCGAAGCAATACTCGGGCGGTGTACGAGCGAGCACCCATCACCCTCGGTAGGAGCGGAGAAGCGATCGTGAGACGAGGTTGAGAGTCTTCATACGAAGGGCGCCGGTCGTGTGAAGGAGTGAAAGTTAGGGAGCGCGCCTCGGACACCATGGATACCTTGTTTACAACAAAGCTGGAATCCACCCTTCACCGTCGAGGTTTCGTATCGCTCCCATCAAAATTCCAGAATACCACGGGTGGAAACTTTCGATGGGCGAATCCGTCGGCATCTCGTGCCGAGGCGAATGGAGTTGCATGGGTATCAAGATCCTGTACGGTGTAGGGCTTTCGCCACTGGCAGAAAGGCCAACCTTGGCACGGTTAATAGAATTCCCCTTCATCGATTTCTTCATTCGGGGAACTATCCATTCGCGTTCATACCGACGTCCAGATGAGACGTCACGAAAGCGAGTTACCATCTGGCGGCCGTCAGCGGGAAGCCGCGAAAGCCTGAAGTCATACGATGCAAGGACTAGCGCCGAGTCCACGAAGATAGGCGTACCCGATGAAAAATTCGCCATCTGGCATTCATTGCAGGATTAGGGTGCAGTCGAAGGATCTTATGTTTTCCATCTCGAAGAACCCCAGCGGCATGGGCGAGGTACTGCATGGCGAGCTCTTATAAACGGCGAGAAGCCCTCATATCCAAGAAAGGAGAATCTTCCACCCGTAAAAAGAGAAATACAACAGATAAAGCAGCGAGGATGAAGCCCTAAAAAGACAAAACGACGGAATGCCAAATCCCCACGAAGAGATGAGAACGTCCCCGGAGAATCTGAGGCAAATGCAGAGCGCACAATCTGAAAGGCGGCAGTTACTCGCGGCGCTTCACTCCTCGCGGCCTCGATTATGGGTCCTGCAGTGCAAGCGGCGAGTTCCTGAGATGGCGACTTCCGGATGAAATCGGATCCAGCTACGAGGGACAACACCGTGTGTGAGTTCCATAGAGACTATGGGCATCGTGCGACAATTGTATACAACTAAAGGAAATAGATACTTAATACAACGCGGATACCTCCGTTTCATATCTCCAGGGAATCAAGCCCGAGAATCCAAGCCCAGTCGGGCCCGAGTCGGGAACCGGTGACTTCGAATCAGCACAATGACCTTGGAGAAATCACGTGATCGGGAGAGTTCGCGGAGGAGGAGAATCTAGTTATTTCGGAGGCCCACTGCGTAGCATCAAATCAACGAATGGGAGAAATACAAGCGTATCTAAGCGCCGCGACTGACACCATAAATCGCGTTCTCGACTCGGGCACGGAAGGATATGAAGCATCCCATGTGACGGGTGGTGGTTCGCGCGATCATTAATAACCTAGCGATCCATTGGGTTTTGTCGATAGCGGGAGTTCAGCCCGACATCATCGCCGCGGCGGCCTTTGACCAAAATGGGCATTGGGAGAGAAAAATTTGGGAACGTCGACAACACTGGCGTCTGCGGGGATTTTCGGGAGAAAGGTATTGCAGTTGGGCTCAATTCAGCGGTGCTCTGCACAGTGAGCCCCTTGCCCAGGAAGCGGCGACCTGACAAGGTTTCCGCCCATACGTGGGCGCGAATCTCGACATAACATGTTGCTGGCGGACCCTGCCGATACAATTAAAGCCATCCCCTCGGCGTATCACGCAGTAATCATTCCCAACTGCCCTTGGGTAGGGATGGTCGAGAGATGCGGGTAGCGAGGAATGCTACGGCCTCCATGAAACAAGAAGCGATCGACAAACGTGAATAGAGCGAAGCGACATGCGCGGCGAAATTGCCTCGCGACCGAAGCCCTCGAACTAGAGCCGGTGTCAGCAGGTGACGACCGGAACATCTCGCCCATCGGCTCAAGGCGGCGGAAGACCTCAAAGCCTCCTCACCGATTTTAGGCGAGAATAGAGCGTTTTCACATGAAACGAGAAGCGAGACATGGGGAATCGACCCTACATTAATTACTGTAGATTGAACACCGATCCATTGGCTAAACCCGGTCAAACAAAGCGCGAGCTTCACGCGAAGAAAGCCATCAATGAGAATTCGGCAAACTTCTCAGCCGGGAAGCGATTAGAAAGCTTCCTTGCCAGGATGACCTCATTGTGGGCGCCACCGCCCGACCTGAACTTCTCGATTTTATGGATGCATTTTTGTTCTGTCGGATCGACATGGGCAGACGATCAAGAAAGACCTCTTTCGTCATGGCTGAGAACTTATTGTTATCGTGTGATGCCGACCGGACTGAAGCAGCGGGGCGACCTACCCGAGGTTAATTGAATCGAATGTTCGAAGCGAGATAGAGCGCGACTATGGGGTATACGTGAGCGGCGTACTAGTAAAGTCCACCACCGCCGATCTCCACATTGCTCATCTCTCTGAGGCGTTCCAGATCTTAAGGAATTACAACATGAAGTTGAACCCAGCCAAATGTGCCTTGGCGTGTCGGTAGAAATTTACAGGCTTCATAGTCAGCCACGGGAATTGAGGCAAATCGGACGAAATAAAGGCATGTTCGACGTACCGATAGCCATCAGAATAAAAGTCCATTGTTGTGAAGGATTGCGACCCTAAGCCGATTTGTATCGAGGCCAGTGAAAATGAGTGCCGGCCCTTCTTGAAGTCTTGAAGAAGGCCTTCCAATAAGGACGAGAATTGTGAAGAAGCATTTACAACATTAAAAACATGCACAGGTTCTCACCCATTCTACTAAGTCCGGTCGAAGAGGAACTCCTCACTCTATGCTAGCCGTGTCGGACTTCTCAGCCCGGTAGCGGTACTCGTCGAAGACAAGGCAATCTGTTGCCAGTTTTACTGTGTGGTCGAGCTCCCAAGAGGAGCGGAGGAGAGGTACAGGATGGAGAAAGAATGTCTTGGCCTTGGTAACCACAGCTCGGAAACTCCGTCCCTATTTCCAGGCTCATACCATAGAAGTCCGACCAGAATATCCGATGAAACAAGTATTGCACAAACCAGAAGCCTCGGTGATGAAGTGGGTCGTAGAGCTAAGCAAGTTTCGACATCGGTCTGAGCCAGTGCCATAAAAAGGAAGGGCGGGTCCTAGCGGAAGCCCGATCATGGAATTCGCTCCGACAGAACTTGCTCAGACCACTCACGAAAAGGACGACCTCCAATTTGGAAACTCTCTGTAGATGGAGCCTCAAATGCGCAGAGCCCGAAGCGAGGTCCTAATTCTAACCTCACTTGGGAAGGGATAGACATTTGAATCGCACTCGGATTTGGGTTCCCGTGCTTCAACTCGCAGAAGCCCGAGTATGAGGCTGTAATAGCAGGCCTCAACCTCACCCATTCATTAGAGGTTGACCCGGCTAGAGAGGTATCTGATGACTCAGTGGTGGTCGAGACAAATAGAAGATACTACGAGGCCAAAGTGAAGATGATTCTATACCTCCAAAGGTCCGCGATCTATTAAAAGAAGTTTGTGTTGGTTCAAGTTAAGCATGTCCCAGGTAAGGGAATTCGAGCGGATGCCTTGGCGAAGCTAGCTCTGACACACGGGGGGAGAGACCTCGCGGTCGGCCTTTGTGAATCTTAGGCCAGACCCTCATCGATCCTTATAGCATGATGGTCGCCTCGAGGTGAGTCCGTCTTAGAGCTGGATGGACCCATTGGAATTTATATAATAAGACGGGAAGCCTGAGCCAGGCAAGAAAAGAAGCAGCGAAAATAAGAGCGAGATTGACCCGGGTTATTTAATCATAAAGGAAGCCTCACCTGGCGAAGATTTTCACACCCTTCCTTAAATGCATTGCGGGAGAGGACACCAAGTGCGTCTTTGAGAGAGAGGTGCACGAGGGTGTATCACCGGGAAATCATATCGGGCTCGGGCATTAGCGGGAAAAGTCTTAAGGCCGGGGATACTGCGGCCCGACCATGCTCGGGGATCTGTGGAGCCTAGTCGAATACGGGAATGCCGGAGCACGCCAGAATCTCACGGCCTTGTCAGACCCTTAAACGACCTTGAAGACTAAGTTAGAAGACCTTAAAGGCGGGTAGAATACCTCCACAGTACTATGGGCCTCTGAGGGGCAACCTGAGAGAAGACCAGTAACTCGAGAGGAAACCAGACACAGCCTTAGCAACCTTTGAGCGATTGCCCCGAGGATCGAATTAACATCGGAAGACATAATGGCGGGCCCCTACGTCTAAACATAACTCTTAGGCGAAGGCGCGGCGAGTTCAAAGCATATGGAGAATATATCGAAGGAAGGCGGTACTATAATCAAAGTCGACCGAGGATTTACTTGTCGGCGACTTAGTCTTAAGCTCCACGCCGGAAGAATCAGTAGCATGGAAAACTAGGCCCCTGGCGGAAGGTCCACCATCCTTATCCCAGTCGTCGGACCAGGCAATTATGAACTCAAAACATAAGAGGAAAAGTCTTGCGGCGCATGGAATGCGGAACACCTTAAGCGTTTTTACCCGATGGCATCGGAGTTTGGCAGAGTTAAATGGTGCCTCGGATCTTTTGCGCGGTGACCATTGATTGAACATCTCAAGCGATTTTCTATATAGCAAGATATGAAGCGAAGATGGTGAAGGTTCTCTTTGTTGCCCGTTGAATCAGCGATGAGTTACAATCTGGGTGACATCTTGATTACATCTTGAAGTATCGATTACAAGTAGTTCCACGAAAAAAAAAAAAGAAAAAGAAAACGAGATGGAGAATAAATGAGAAAAAGATCACAAAGGAGAAAGACGGAATGAAAATGGAGAAGAAGAAAAGGAGGATGATAGGGAGAAAGAAAAGAGAAGATGAGGAGAAGGAATAAAAGCTGAGAGAAGGCTGTGTGAGAGATGCGCCTACTCTCGGATGCATTCACATGCAGAAGCTAGGGAATAACATAACTCCCCCCGCAAAGGGAGACTGAGGCTTCAACTCCCGCATGCGCGGAAGAGCAGTGGCCGACCCAGATCTTCGGAAGGTCTCAGGCGAGACGATCAAGCTGCGACTCTTCATCTCACGCGATTTCGAGTTGTGCGTCAGACGAATATACAAAACGAGCCTCACAGCAATGAAACCGCTATTTATAAGAATCGAGTATTGATTCGTTACACTGTCGTTCCCGAATCCTCCATGTCACGTAAAAGGCTCGCCTCTTTCGAGGTGAAAATTAACTAGCAACGGCGTTTCAGCATATCAAACTGCACCAACTAGCGAGCCGGCACGGTCGGGCGGCTCACTTTGACAAGCTCTCCCCATCATCCGTATCAACGAAGCTAATGATTCCACATGATGAGCGCTCTACATTTAATAGTTAGCGGTGGCGAGTTCCTGAGAGTCGACACGGACAAAGTAGGTCGAGCGTGGCCTAAGAGGCTCGGCTGCACATGCAAGTCAGCCGACGGAGGGGCGGTCGCTAAGTTAGCCGAGTCATCTGGAGTTAAGGAATCGGTTCGACTCAAACAAGTCGGTTTTTCATGGCGCGCTGCTTGTTTAGCGTTTGAAATCCTCTGCGAGTCACTGCGGTGAATCATTCATTTGCATTGCCACAAATTACATTGCCGAACCATGACGCTCAATTTGGCCGAGCCCGTCTACCTGCGCACAGTCAAGTTCTGGGGACCTCAGTTCGCTGTTGTTACGCATTGGCGCCGGCCATTTGTCGATTTGGCAAACGTCTGTACGAATCGCCACGGATCGAATCAGCTCGATTACGTTGTATATGAACATGTTGCGGATTGTATTTATCAGTTGTGAGCCGTCTACTCTTGCCGCGAATCACGCTACGAGGGAGTCGAGATCATCGGGCTACATTGCCACTAAGGCCCTGGCAGCCGAACCCGCATTGCTCGATTCCAGCGGGCAGTCTACTACGCCGCAGTCCATGGCTACGAGTCGAATCCGCTCGACTACGTACCAAGACCCACGGCCCGAACCCGCGCTCAATTTAGCGAGCTTGTCACCTGCGCAGTCCGCGATTACACAGTCGGTCCATTTCGGTACGTACCACAAAGGCGCGGCGCCCGAGCCATTGCTCGATTTGTGACGTTACCGCTGCGCAGGTCACGCTGCAGTCGAATCGCTCGAGCTACGGCCTGCAAGACCCGCGGCGCGAACCATTGCTCCGATTTGGCGAGCGGAGTGCACTGCGCGCAGAGATCACGCTTCTACGAAGTCGGATCGCGGGCTACATTGCCACGAGCCCGCAGCGCCCGAACCCGCGGCGCTCGATTTGACTACTTTGTCTACTGCGCGCGGTCACGCTACGGAGTCGGTCGCCGTTCTGGCCTCCACAGGCGCGCCGGGGCGGCGTTTCGGTACAGCGAAACGGGCCGCCGCGATGGCGCGGGGACGTTAACGAGGTTTGCGTCGTTCTGGCTGACGCCTGTTAACGGCGCTCTTCCTCTCGAATCCTCGGGCCGAGCTCTACTCAACTATTCCACCCAGCGAGCTCTTCCTCGGTTCATGGACGAAGCTCTACTCAACTATTCACCACGGCAAATACTTCCTCTCGGTTCACTCGGACGAGCTCTGCGCGACAACTCACTTACGATGAGCTCTTCCTCTGGTGCTTGGGATGACTCTGCTCAGCTCTCTATTCACCTGGCAGATCTTATCTGGGTTGCTGGGTGAAGCTCTGCAGTAACTCTACCACGGCTTGAGCTCTTCCTCTCGGATCATGGACAGATATGCCTCGCGTTATTCTACTGACGAGCTCTTCACCTGGTTCACTGGGCCGAGCTCTATGCGGCAACTCACATTGACAGGCTCTTCCTCTCGAATCCTCGGGCTGAGCTCTGCTCAACTATTCACCACAGCCCAGACTCTTCCTCTCGGATCGCTCGGACAGAAACTGCAACTGACAATTCACATTGTGACTCTTCCTCTCGAATCCTTTCGGATGAGCTCACAATCAACTATTCACCCGGCGAGGCTCTTATCTAGGTTCCACGAGGGCCGAGCTCCGCCGGTATCGGTGTGAGCTCTACCCACCTGATGCGTGTTGGCGACCTCTACCCCGAGACGGGACACGCTGACCTAAGGTCAAATCGGCTGGTGTAAATTCAGCCCGCCAAAGGTCAGCATTTCGAATCGAAGAGTTCAGCGAAGCAAGTCACGTAACCCGAGGAATCCCTTCGCCCTCGAGCCGTCAATGAGACGAAGCCCTACACACTCATTTTGGCGACCTCATCATTCTACACACGCCACGCGGCATAGAGGCCTTCCGTCTCGGCTTCGCGAGAGAATAGCCGCGGCGGCCAGGTTGTGAGCTTGTTCGCTCGGCCCAAACTCTCGGTCGATAGTTAGAAAGGAAGCGCGAATGCGAGCGAACGCATAAAAAGTAAATAATGGTTGGGGTACGATGCGCCGTAATCTGAGCGAGCCCGAACAAAAACGAACAAGTATACATGAGAAGAAAGTATGAAAGTCTCATCGGTGGAAGGTACAAAGTTCGGCGCTGGTGGGAGTGACGGAGAAAGAAGTCGACTTAAAGCGGGTACGGGATCTTGAGAATAATTTGGGAAAGATTCCTGCGCCTCCTCGTCACTAGGAAGAGATCGAGTTGAAGTCTAAGTAGCGTGTTGCACTTGTGAAGGCGAGCCACCTAGAAGCCTTTGACGGCGGCTTGGTCTCCTGATCTTGGGTAGCCGTCCCTGCAGGCGACGAAATCTGTGATGTAGGTCCCCATGCGATCCCGCCGGCACTCCTTGCGATGGCTCGCGGCTTACGGCCTCGGGCCTCCTGGAAAGCGGAGCTACCTCTAGCAGCACCTTGGCCTCGGAAGCTTCGCGACGAGCCGCATCTAGCTGCGCAAGCTTATCACCCAGTTCACCATTGACTGCACGCAGCTCCTCCTGAGACTCCCGCAACTCACCCCGGGATGAAATAAGTTCTTCCCTTATCGTTTGAAGCTCGTGCTGCAGATGATTCTGCCCATCGGTCTCAATACGTCGTCTTAACGCAACCGGCAACCGCGAACCTCCGGCTTCGCCCTCAACCACCGTCGGCTATTAGAACAGTCTCTTGCTTTGTGGCGACTGGGCGACAGATGGACATTAAGCCTTTCTACCTCTTTAGTAACACGCTGCGCTAGTTCTTGTAGCTTAGTATGCTCGGGAAGTAGAGCGCGTAGCAAATGAACTGTTCCCCCATGTTTTTCATTCGGTTGGCCTTCTCTTGACCGCTTCAAATGAGTGGCGTGCTGTACATCCAAGCATGGAATTCGACATCTATCTCACGAGATTATCACGATAAACGCCTTAAGACCACGAAAACACGAAACGCACCTTGAAAGAAACGAGCGAGCCTGGAAATCGGCGGGCAGCGCTTTACGACCTCGAATCGAATCCCTGGGGATGGACGATCGGCGCGATCTGTGAGCTGGCATTAAACGCGAGAATACGCCCACCAGCTGGTTTTGGATGGAACGTTTCTTCGACACCCGCCAATGGCGAGCGACGGCGCTCTCCGTCGGCGAGGACTCGATGGGTGCAGCAGCGTGATTTGACGGGCGGATTCACCGGGGTTTTTCGCCCGCGCGGGGCGTGGAAGGAGGCTGCGTGAGCTCAAACTGGAGCCCTGCCATGGTGTGCACACCCTCAGAATCTTGAGCAAAACGGACAAGAGAAGACGAGGATACTCCCAATCTTGGAACCTTGGCCAAAGTCGACCTATCCTTATCAACGAGCGATTTCTTAAGCTTCACACTCAGAGCTGGGACAGAGATTGAGTGACCAGGACCTCTCTGTTGGGAGTGGCTCACGGAAGGCGACGGAGAGATTTTCTTGGAAAGAGGCGAGGGGGCCTCAAACAGCGAGTAGTGGAAGCACCGGTTCGAGGGGCGGCAGTGTTCGATTTAATTAGCTCCGTGAGTGAATGAACAGTCGACCAATCTCGGCCTGAGCGTAATCTTGTGTGGGAGTCTAATGTCAGAGAGCACCGGAGGCGGGTGGTGAAGTGTCGACAACAACGTGCACGCGGGGCGGCGGGTTCTCGAGGGGTGGTCAAAACCGCGGGCACGCCCGATGTGTCATCTTTTGTTAAGAAGGTCGTATTCCCAACCTCGACCACTAACAAAATCGCGACCAGCCATGACCTATGGAAAGGATGGGATCTGGAGATCGGGCAGCCTCAAGCGAGAGGACCTCAGACATTCTGGATGTAAAGTTCAGCCTGAAACTCCCGCAGAATATGAGTCTGCATCTAAAGAAGACCGATAGGCCAACTAAAATACCCGGCCAGTTGGTGCAGTTAGGAAAATGATTATTGAAATGTTGTAAAACCCCTTTTATGAAGTGCAAGAAAGCGAGATAATTCTCGGCGACGAAGAAGCGCATAGGTACGGTACGGAACTGCGTAAAGGTCGAAACATCAAGGGACCACACCGAACACCAAAGGAGGTCGGAGCGTTCGCGAATGTGGCCCCATGGGGGCCGTGCTTGCTGGGCCCTACGGTTCTTATCTTTGAGCAGGCGAGTCGAGATAATCGGATCCTTGGGATAATAGTCAATGGAGCTCACCACCGCTTTCTTTGCCTGGGGAAGAGGAGGTGCCGAGGGCTGTCTGGGAATTGGAAGGCCATAGTAGGCGGTCGGTGCCGCTCTCAGTCCGTATCCCAGTATGTAAGAGAATCACCACCAATCCGCAAGAAAAGAAGCGACACAGACCATGACGGAGGCAAGCGACAGAAATAAACCCGTCGGATAGACCCAGCGTTTCGTCAGTACCAGTGAAAAAAGAAGCCGGAAATAATCTACGAGACCCACAACGGACAAGATACAGGAAAGACTCGAGGCGAATAGAGGCTAGAAAAGAAAGGTCCGGGAAGCGACAGAGGCAAGGCAAAATGTCACTTAAAAAAGAAGCAGAAGGAAGCTGGGAAGGAGTAGAAAAAGCGAGTCGAGAACCTAAAGTCATCATTACCCCAGACATATAGTGACAAGGCCTTAACTAACCGACCCAGAACGGACAAGTGAAACCTTGGTAGATCTGAGAGACTCTGACCTTGCCCACGCCGGCATACACGAGTGAGGGGTAATGATAGGGTTGGAAAATGTGAGCCCACTCGCTAGACCCAAGGGAAGCGGAGGCCGTCAGTTGAGCAAGCCAGCTTGAGTATTCAGATTGCTTGACTACGGCCCAGGTTGAGGGCCCAAATCGCTTAGAGGATAGCTTCAACGGCCCGCGATCCCAGACAGGCAAGGGAGTAGGCAGACAATTATAGGAAGACTCCCATAAGAGCAGAGAATAGAATAACTCCCTATTACATATATTACCTGATTCCAACAAATCTTGCCAATAAGGAAGGGAAAGAATAATATGAGATCTGTCCCTTGATTGGATCTCACTGATAAGGAGAGGAGGATTATCTAGGCAAACGGCTCCTTCTATGTCCTATCTGAATCCAGAATGTGGGACTAAAATAAGAAATATCTGTCAATGGGAAAGACTCCTAATTACCATGTAGCGCTAGAAAACATCTACCACTATAAATATAAGACCACCCATCGGGTGAAAGGTATGCCAATTCTAACTCATGCGTCGCCCTCTAAACGATCTCTTTTTAGAAAGAAGCCAGCTTAGAGCATGTCAGGCGGCCACTTGTGCAGCCTCATGAGGCCATTTTCTTTAGCACTGGAAGGAGGGTTACGATGCAGAGCCATGGTCGACCAGCGTGCAGCGATCCACCTCGACCCACACAATCCGAGGCAGCTTGCATCCCGACCCTCGAAAACGATTCGGGTCCAGGCCCGGCGACCCCATCTTGCTCGATGATTCGGTTTAAACAGCGTATTGATTAATGTGAAGTCTATTCTAACTCTCCACGTGCATAGAAATTGGGCCACATGCATGTGAGAGAAGGTGTGAAACATGATATTCATATTAATTCCAAATTTTATTAACTTGTGCTTTTAGAATAGTTAATCGTTTATGGATGGAGTGGTGAATATAAGGATTTAAGATTGAGCTAAAATCATATTCATTAAAAAAAAAAATTTTGACATATCTCTAAAGACTGATAAGTGTTTTCTATTCCACTTTTTTGCATTTTATCTTTTTTGTCTCAGACTTGTGGTATGCTCTCACCACATGGTTCCACCCAATGTATGTATGGAATTCTTTGTATATCAAAAAATCTCTTTTCATTTTGATTACAGATGAGGATGAGACTCTTACATTCTTTGTTATCATTAGTGATTATTAGCAGAGCATGCACATCTGACAAATCAGATGAAAGACTAAGGAAAGAATAGCCAGCCTTGGATATAAGAAGTGCCTTCTTTGTTTATATTTTGAAAGTCATATGAAATATGTCTTCTTGTTGTTATATATCTTGTATATTTTTGCGTAAGAAGAGCTGTGATCAGAAGAAGATGGCAGAAAGTTATCATAGTTGAAACTTGCCAGGTTGAAACATTGATTCATTGTGTCAGTGTTTATAGCAGAGAAAGTGAAAATGCAAGTCAGGATAAGACACTTGTCGAAGATGAATAATATTTCAGAGTGGAAAGGGATCACTTAGGCTGCTGCTCACTATTATTTTCGACCAATTTAGCTTTCTCTAAATCTTGGTAGCAATAACAGGTGGCATTCTTATACTAATATCACTATCCTAGGAAAACACTAGTTTGCAACGAAAATAAACGGTACTTACTTGTTAAAGCGCTGAACTTGATGCCGATGTTTCGAGGCGAATCAAGATGGCACTGATAGAATCTGTTTAAAGTCTTTTCATATGTGATTTTGGAATAATTTGATATGAACCATATCTATGAGACAGTTTTCTGAACAAATTAACAGATTATCTTTCAGTTGCCAGGAAACGCGAGATTTATTTTTCAGAAAAACCACAGCCACAGATATTGTCTCAATAACTTTGATTCTGAAGATCGGGTCAAGCCCACTTAGACAACATTGCATCATATAATAAAAAGAGAATGTTCGTTTTGGTTTGCTATATTAACTGTGAAGAAGTTGGCAACTCTAACGTTATCATAGCTACCTAGTAGCTGTGTTGTTTCATTTGGAGTTCTTTTCTGCTGGAAGAGTATCATAACCGTCTGTGTTTGTTCAGTTTGTCTTTAATGTATAGAGACTAAGGTGGTGTTTGTTTTTTGACTTAATACTGAAGCTAAATAGCTTTCGACATTATTATTATTTGGATTTTGACTTTATGCGAAATTTTTTAAAAAGTTCGAATAGAAAAGTAAAAATATTTGACTTTTTCTATTCGAGAAAAGTCATTTTCATAAAAATAAGAAAAATTGATCGTTCTTATGAAGAAAAATTTGTGATATGTTTTCTCTTATGAATATTGGCCGATGGAAGGGTTTGGACGGGGTGGTGTCGCAGCCAATTCGTTTATTTTCGATTCAGCTTGTCTGTTCAAAAATTAAACGAGGCGAAACGGAAATGGGAAGGATCACGAGCTCGTCCGGATTCTGATTTATTTTTGTTTTTATTTTTAAATTTTAATTTTTATATTTGCTTTTTATTTTATTATATTAATTAAATATTTGTAAAGTAAAATATTGTGGTTAACTGTTAACATGAAAAATGTTCTAATAAACATTTAGCTGGCTTATATTCAAATATAAAAAAATAATATCTGAAGAGTGTTTTAGTATACAATGGATGTAACTATCATTATATTTTGGACTCTGCGATTGTATTAACATTGATGCGTTGCCCAGCATTTGCTTCTTTGATTAAACAGTTTAATGAACTTTGCCCAGTCTTCGCATTTGAGTTTTGTAAAATCTCGTCGCGAAACTATGCCGTAACTTAATACTGAAATGGAAAAGTACAAACATCAGATGTGAAACTTTTACGTATCACTAGTTGAGACAAATTTACTTGAGCGCAATCCGTTTCGTCATCGAGATCTAGAATTTTAAGCTTACTGAACGCCTGTGATTATTTCGTGTGTTGTAGCCGATTTTGAATGGCGTGGGACAGGTTTTGATATAATCGCGAGCCAGTCTTGGTTGAGAAAATAAACTCGAACCCGTTAAACGGTCGTCCGGTCGCGTGTGTCGTTAAGGGGCGATGCGGAATGAGACCCTGAAATAATCCCAGGCAAGTTATGGTATATATTCTGTTAAACAAATCAACATCGTCTTGTCGCGTCGTTAATTAGTATTAAAACGAAAGAAAGTGACCGAACGTGACGATAACCTACCTGGTTGTGTTGGTGTTTGGCGCTCGATGGTGTAACACGCTAGGTTGAAAAGAGTTTAAGTGATTGGATCGAATTTTTCAGTTTCATAAATATTTCGACGATATCTTGTAATCTTCTGGGTTTTTATAATATATATGCTATAAGGTTACTCCACCTCCTATTTAGCTGATGTTGTTATTATGTGTATGTTTGCTACACAATGTTGCTGTTTTCTGTGGGAAACTAAAGACCTTCCTGACTGAATCTATATAGATCATCTCATATTTTCATAAATATTATTTTAGTAAAAAATTTTCTTTATATTTGTTCTATTTGTTTATTAAAGTAACTTCAAAATCTTTATTCTATCTTCTTTCTACATTTAGGATCAACAGTAGGGGATAATTCAATCACTGCTATGTTACTAATGGTAGTATGATCAATGAACCTAATGGGATTTTGCTACGGTTATACCCTCCATCAAAGGCTATATCTGTTAAAAAGCAACACATCTTTTAATGACTTAGTTGCATGTATATAAGTTATTATTACGACGGTTCTCAAGTGAAGTTGAAGTTGGTTTATTGTCATCCAATTAATCTTAGAGATGGTAATTTACAACTTTATGAATCAATATTAAACAGTGATGTGAGATTTAATGTTCAATGTAACTAAACTTTCCTCCATCTTATACTATTAGGTTGTAATATAAGATCCTATTAGTTGAAATAGAGGATGAAGTGGATGTTGATGATGCATTTAAAATAAATTAAAAATAAGGACGATGATTAAGATGATTGGTTGGTTATTTAGATTATGAGATGAATAAGTGATGCATTCATCAGTTATGGAGACCAAGCGATGTTGATATTGATAGTGAAATATGAATATATGTGCCCCAATGATGAGTGAGTTGACTTGGGATGCCATAAATTCCATGCCTAATGAAAATAATCCAACAACTATCTTCTGTAATTTCTGACTTTGGTGTAGATGGATAAATTGATACAGTGGTTATAGTAGCGGCAACGACATAGCTATGATGATGGCAGTGAGGATTAAGCTCTCAGACAGAAAGACAACGAAATGTGAAACTTGATTTATAACTGTGATTTATTAGATTGTAATATTGATTCTAATATTTGGCAAGTGGTCATCCATAAATGTTATAAAATTCGGCTTTAAAGGTGATTATGGTTCATCGTTAAATAGAATGTGTAAGATTACTTGTCCGTGGTTTTCTTTTGCATTAAAAAAAATTATCTTAAGGCTTGAAGTTGACTAGCACAGTTTAGCTACTTTCTTAGCATAACGTCAAGTTGGGATGCTTTCCTCCACAGCTTTTTGGCATACGAAGGGACTTTAAAAGAGGAAAAAAAAAACTCTAAGACCTGTTTGTTTCATGTTTTTTTAAATTATTATGAGAATAATTTTTGAAAACATGGATAACACTATTTTGGTTAGTTTTTAAAACTATTATTGCTGTGTTTAGTGTTTTCATGTTACAGCGAAAGAAAATGATCAGTCTATTTATGGATGTTTTTCTTCTTTGAACAATTTTCAAAAACTGTAATCAAACTGATCCCAAGGGTCTGTTTGGTTTTTGTTTTTTAAAATTATTTTTTAGAACAATTTTTGAAAACACAAAGAACACCTTTTTGGTTTTCTCTTTAACCTTTTTTGTTTTTTGAATTTAATGTTTTTGTGTTTTTCATAACAAAAAAAAAACAAAAGTGTTCTTCATATTTTTCTGTGATCTTCTGTTTTGAATAAAAAATGGTTTTTATAAATCTATATTATTATTTGTTTTCTTGCCCTTTTGGTTTTCCATACTATCTGGGATGTATAAATTAACATTTATAAGATTCACTATGAGATATCTATTGATTTATTATTATTGTAATTAGAAATTCCGTTTATTTTCATAGTTACTTACTAAAAGTAATCCAATGTTAATTGAGAATGATTCTTATCTTTTAATTCTGATATAATAAAATGTTCATTATGACTCGAATCTGAAGACTAGTCAGCTTCTTATACTTGCTTTTTAAAACTTTGAGTGATCTACTCCATAAACGAGACATGATGGACAAGAATTATTCATTTTCTTAAAAGTGAAATACTTTAGTTACATTACAGTAATATAGTAAATTGTGACCACTAGAACTGGAACCTTCTCTTCCCGCCACCTTTCCTTATGCTATTACCTTTTGAAAGTTGATACAGAATGTTGAACACAAAAAACACTAGAAAGAATTCATTTTTTCAGTGACAATATTTTATTATCATAATTATTATCCAATCATTTTGTATTTTTATTTGTGTTTTTATTAGTGATGGGATCATATGAAACCGAGTGATTTATATTTACTTTAATTAAAAACATTTTAGTCTCAAATTAAAAACCCTGACAAAAAGCAGTCTCAAACATGCTCTTAGTCTCATTTAGTTTACTATTATTTTCATTGAGTTCACTTTTAGTTTTACTGAACAAAATACTATCATAAGAGGGTAGATAAATTTCTATTATAAAACAAACAGATGTGGTTTGTTGTTTATATATTAATATTATGAGAGAGTTCATTGCTCTATCTCAGATACAACTGGAATAGTTAAGGAAGCTCGATCGGGCGTATGGAGGGGAAATGATCAGGAGTTCGAGGTTTGATAAGGACAAGGGAATAGATTACTATAATTACTATAATGTATTGTAAAGTGAATAGATGTTAAAAAAAACTCTTAATGAAAGCTCTACAACTTGTGAGAAATTAATTTAATTTAGATACTGAAATGAACAGGTACATCATTTAGTTTTCTGAATTTCAACTCAAAAACAATATCACCAATAATCATTGCAAGAGCAAACACCTCCAACAAAATGGTGGAATCGGTTTCTATCTCTAACAGAAATATCCCTTTCATAAACCTTGGAAACAACTTTGAAAAAGCCATGGCAGTCCTGACAGATCCTCAAATTCTTCACTATCCTTATAGTCAAACCTGAAGGAGACTTCAGTAGTCCAAATGCAAGTGCAAGCTTCTCACTGTGATACATTAGGGAGTCTTCCTTCTCTTCTTCCTCGATGTCATATGAAGCCATGCCAGTGTCTGCAACATAACCAGCTAACTTCAATTTCTTGTTCATATCAGCCAGCAGCTCATTTTATCTATTCGTTCTCTTTGTTTCAACTGTTTATACATGACTCATAAGCCGATCGTCTGGCAGAACTGCAGCCACTGGGGACCTTCGGATTCTCCGATGATCCATCATTTCTCGTACTTTCTCCACTTTATCCCACCTTCGGTGTCGAGCATATAGATTTGCTAGCAACAAATAGTTCTCACCATTGTTTGGCTCGAGCTCGAGAAGTTTTTCTTTCGCGAACTCACCCAGTTGGATATTGCCATGAATCCGGCAAGCACCGAGCAGTTCCCTCCAGATTATAGGGTCTGGTTTCATGCTCATGGATTGTATTAGCTGCAGAGCTTCATCCAAGAACCCGGCTCGGCCAAGTAGGTCAACCAGCCACCATAATTGCTCTATCTTTGATATAAATGACGCTCATGTTGATACGTTGCGCCTAGTGACGGAGCGCGGTGACCAACCGGCGCGGTTCAAAGGCGTAACCTCATGGAAGCGAACTGTCATCATGAACATCCGGAAAGAGCCGCATTGGTGCGTACCATTAAAACTGGCATCTGAATTAACACATTCAATGAAATTATGTAATGTTCTTCACTCTCATTGCTTTGAAAATCTTTTCTGCTTCATCAACAACCCCACATTTGGCATACATGTCTATAAGAGCAGTACCAACAAACACATTCAATCTCAATCTATTTTGGTCCATATATTCATCAATCCACCTTCCCTGATTCAAAGCTCCCAAATGAGCGCAAGCCATTAGAACCCCCACCATGGTCACCTCCACAGGCTTGGCCCCAGCAATCTGCATCTCTCTGAACACATCCATCACTTCCCTGAACATCCTATTGTGGTTGTAACCAGTAATCAAAGCATTCCACGACACAACATTTCTTTCCGGCATTTCATCAAACACTTGACGAGCATCATTAACTGACGAACAAAGGCCGTACATATTTACGAGGGCAGTGCTTATATAGACATTTGAGTCAAGACCCATTTGAATTATACAACAATGTATCGCTTTTCCAAGTTCTTGGCGGCATAACTGCGCAACTGACTTAAGCACGGTGGGAAAAGTTGAAGAGTCGGGAAAAATACCACTCCTCCACATCTGGTTGTATACGAAAACCGAATGTAAATGCTTGTTCGAGCCGGTATAACATTTGATCACGGAGTTACAGAGGTTAGAATCAATGAGTCCATCGAACTGAGTAAAGAGATGAGCAGAGGCTGCAAAACCATGCAGGGGCAGATCTGCTCGCCTGTAGAGGCTAAATTTGGTGGACTTGGATTTCGTTATCATTTGTTCTGAGCATTTGGTCCATGTATTATGATTTGAGCTGAATTTTGTCAAATGGGATTGGTGGATTCTGTGATTTGGGGGAAGTGGATTTTCGGAGGAAACTGAGGTGCAGGAGTCGAAGATGGACGTATGCTTAAACTGTGGGCCCACTGGGAGAGGTTGCTTGGAGCTTGTAGGAATGATTTCACTGATCTTTTCATGGCTTTGAGTTTAGTGGAGCCTCTTGCATAATGAGCACCTAATAAGTCCTCCTCACCATTGGATCAAATATATCAGATCACACCACGACTCGCTGTTGGTGGAAGTTGTAGACTAATCAGTAATCAGGGACATCAAGGGCTCTCGTTTGTTTGCATTTTTTAAGGTGGCTTGTTTGTTTCAATTTTTTAAAGTGACTTTTTCTTGGAATTTAACCATTAAGTCCCGGCCAGTGTTTATAATTAAGGTTAACGACGATAAAACTCCCATTGTCACGACTCACGAGAGAACTCAAGAACTCAAACTAGTTTGATCATCATTTAATAAACCCTATTAACTTATACCAATTGAGATAAATCCTAATACCTTAGACCACCTGAGCTCACATTTGTAAACCTAACATGAAGGCAAACAGATAATATGTTTATATATTTATCATGGTCTGATGAAAGATTCCAGTACTTTTAATCTATTATTCAAAATTATATATGTTATCGCATTTATAATGCTTTATCATTAATCTCAAATTTAAGAAATAAAAAAAAAATTATCATTCAGTGAAGGACTGTTGGGTTGGAGTGTTAAGAGAATTCCATGGTATAAAATATCTTCTCCTCTTTCTCATTCTCCTCTGTAGAAACGAAATATGCATTCAAAGAGCTGTGTATGTATATTTATGAAGATCACAAATTCTGAACTGTAGTAAACCTGTACAAGGCATCCCTATAGTAAGTGTATTAGAAACTTCTGTAACAAAAACCATAAAAACAAGCTTCTTCTGCTATTCATCCTCCTATCAGTATCAAATAAAAGCAGCTTTATTATAATTCTTGAAATGAGTTACAAGAGGATTTTAGCCCATGTCTCTGACCCCGGCGTCTTACGCTCCCCCACCCGGTTAGCCATCTTTCTTCTGACCCTGGATCAGCATTAGCAGCTGGCTGTTTCATAGCATGTTAGTATACTAACAGAATCCTGGATTGGAGCTCTGACCTCTGCACCTCTCACTTTACGGATCATTTTTGTTTCTGTTTGAGACATGTTGTTGTACATCAGTTATCTGGAGATCTTCCAAGCATGCCACCAGCCAGAGAGATGAGGCAGGGGAGGATTCCCCTCTGAATGTCCTTCTGTCGTGTCTCCCCTGCCTGGCATTAAGATCAAGAGAGATGGTGAGGTATACCCCTTCCTTCATATTTTGGCTGCTGATGGTCTTACATGCTTCCTCTTCTGCCATTTAGCTCAGCTAGTCTCAATGTGTGGGGCTTTAAATGATGAACTTAATGTGCGACAGCTCACTCCTCACTCACTCACTCATCTCACTCTTATTATATTGCTTGTTTGGCACCAGTTTGGTGTCCCACTAACTAAAGCTAGATTGAGTGGTAGGATCGGGCAAACAGTGACGAACCAATCAGGAACATGAGCTGATGGAGGCCTTCAATGAATCTGAGGCAACACTCTCTAAACAAGAAAGCTTCAATCCTGAGCTGAACAAGTGAAAACTGATTCTTCTGAGATCATCAGAGGCTATGAGGATTCTTTTACTTCCTTGGGATAGTCAGAGAGATTATATCGTTCTATCTGGGTGAAGGCACTCCTGGTTTCTGTGGACTAATGGGTGCCACTAGGCTCTGGAACAGACAACTGCAGACAACTCTACATTTCCACATGAGTTGAAATTGAGAATTGAGTCATGTTTTCATGACACAGAACACAAACACATTAAGAATAATAGTAAGAGAAAAGATAGTACAAAACGTAGAAGAAAAACAGGTTACTTTGGATACCATTTTTATCAAAGTGGGAATATGGATACCAAACTCATGAATGATTGTTTTTTGTCATGGTACAAGCTCTGTTGTTGGGAAACCATTTCTGCAGAATGGCCAGGGGAGATGGAATTTAAGTCCATATCCCTCTCTGATTTCACATCCATCATATCCGAACCCTTTAAGTGTCCCTTATAGGCATGGTGTCAGGGAGAAATCATGTTCAATTACTACTTGTCATGGACTCCAAGCGGATCCTTGAGTGCCTTGGAACTTGCTGGTCCATGTGCATTAAACTATTTTGTTCACCTGCATTAAACACAGTGCCCATTTTGTTTCATTAGTGGATGACACAGTTAACTGGATGTTTGGAAGGCAGGCATTAAGGCAGGAGAGTACTAAACACAGTGGACTCGCTCCAAATTATGTCTTGGTCTCCCAGTGAGACTAATAGTAACTAATCGACCAAAGTGCTTCTATGCCCTGAAAGAAAGGTCAAGGCCTTGTCAATAATCGAACAAAAAAGTAGATGGACTTTTCTTAGATAAATTACTATATTAGTTGTTTATTTCAAAATTCTCACCTGCTTCATTGGTACAAGGTGAAGGCGCATTCTCAATAGACACATCAGCGCTGAATCTATGTTTTGAACTTCATGCATGGACAGACAAGATTGGTTGTTTTTGGATGGTTCTGGATCTCTCTATTAGTTCAGGATCAAGAATAACAGTTTGTAGTTCTTTTATTATTCCATGATGGATAGTTGAGAATCATTATTAACTGGGGTCATAACAGATGATTCAAACTCATGGCTCGTGCAACATGTTTCACGGCATAGTCAGACTGCTTAAGGAGTTGCTTCTTTTCCTTTGCGTGTTTGTCTTCTATAGAAACTGATAAGAAGTTCAACACCTGGATAGGACAGAATGGAGCTAATTGACAGATGTAGAAACATAACAGCATGAGGAAAAGTCCAAGTTCAATTTGCCTCGTCTATTCTTCAACTGGTACCACACACTATCCCAGGAAACAACTTCTTACCTTTTGGAATCGCTTCTGCACCTACAGCCAAGCAGAATGCACAACAGACCCTTCTTATGATCCCTTGCACAGTACACTCTTAACATCTACGACAAACAATTATTCCTTTTTATCACTACTTCAAAAGCAAAATTGACACAGTATTTCAAATGCTATCAAACTAAATGAGACATTCTATCGTGAACCAAAAGCAGGAGCTAGAAAAAATATGGGCGATCTTGCTGAAACATTTAGAGGGTTGGATATGCCATGGAAATGAAGTTGACTATAACATTTGACCCTGGTTGAATAGTTGTGTCTATTCTGACTTGGGTGACCATTGTTTTGGGCTGCTCTCCACTGTTGTTTGTTAATGATTCAGTCAAAAATGGATGTACTTCCACAATTTCATTCTTATCTCAATTAAGAACTTTGTTTCTTGAGTTCAACATTAAGGGATTGAGAAATAGAACATGCTTGATCACTAAGTATGACTTCTCTTGCTTTAGGATGGTCTATAATTGTATATGACAGGTGCTCTACTGGGAGTAGGTAGCAGTAAGAGTGATTAGCTACAGGGACATTTAAATCATTTTATCCTAAATGAAAAGTGTTTCTCTTTGCAACAACTTCATATTAAGATCCTAAATTTAGCTTCCTGAATGCTCCATGCAATATTGTTCAATCCTATCAAACCTTGGAAATTTTAAATAAAAATCATGCAAAAAATTAGAATTAATAACCCATAAGACTAAGAGAACATTCATTAACACCATAAAATCAAAATTTAAAAAAAAAAGAACATAAGAACTAATAATAATGAATAGTTAGGAATGGCTTAGAGACAAACTCAATATTTGACAGTGATTCTGCCATAGAATGTTCTAGATTTTGGTTTTGGATTAAATTGAGGTGATCTTGTGGTACAATCTGAGAGGAGCAATGCACATAAAGAAAACAAGGACATGAAATCATTCTAAACTTATCTCACATGATTCAGAAATTAACGAAGGTAAACACAAAGCCAAGAACTAGAGAATTAAGATTGTTGGGATTAAGATTTTTCTTGATATTGTGGGTGTGATGTTGATGTCATCTGAGACTAATTCTGGGACTGCCAAGATGGCTCGATCGGGTGTGGCCCTCAATCAATCCCACAAAGCTATGGAGTTAACGATCGACTGGGTAAATCCTCTAATAGCCTTCAACCAATCCCGCGAGGCTATGAAGTTGACGACTGACCAAGTAAATCCTCTGGTAGTACTTGATTAATTCCACAAGGCTATGAAATTAACGATCAATCGGGTAAATCCTCTAATGGCCCTCGACTAATCCAAGGAGGGTATGAATTTAAGGATCGGTCGGGTAAATGGTCCGATGGCCCTCGACTAATCCAACAAGGGTATGAATTTAGGCCGTCCGGGTAAATTCTCGATGGCCTCACTAATCCAATGAAGGCTATCAATTTAATGATCAGTGGGTAAAATCCTCTTATGACCCTTTAACTAATCCAACAAGGCTATATTGGGTAAATCCTCCCATGGCCAAATCAATTAATCAACAAAGCTATGAACTAACGACCAGTAGAGAGTAAATCCTCTTGTGGCCCTCGGCTAATCCAACCATACTATGAATTTAACAACCAATTGGGTAAATCCTCCGGTGGCCCTCGACTAATCAAAAATTTACTCAGGGTTAACAACCGATTATGGTAAATCCTCCCAGGTAGCCCTTAAGGGAGTCAATTGGTAGACCGTGGGATAAAACTAGGAGAATTTTCTTAGGAAGACTCGCTGAATTAAGAAGCAGCAAACTCTCTCTTATCAGGATGAACTCGGAAATTATGAAATACTTTCAGATTTGGATTCCCTTGAATAGGATACAACAACAACAACCAGATCAGAAAACAAAAATTTAACAGCATAAGCATTAAGAGCAGAGAAGGACCATTTTATATAGATTCTCAATTCTTAGCATTAACAAAGGCGCATCAAAAACCAAAACAAGAACTTCTATTCTTGTTTCAATCTTCAGCTCTTAATCTGTTGCTGTTGTATAATAAATAGATTCCCATGGGGAAATAACCAAATAATAATAATTGAAAAAATTCCCGGAGAAGCAACAATTCAAATCACTAAGAAAACATAAAGACTTCATTTAAAACGAATGATCAAACAATTCAACAAAACAGGGACATAAATCCTTATACATGAACAATCACAGAACAAATCCATCATTCTCAGACACACATACCCACAAAAAACATAATCAAAATAATAAAAAAAATCCAATCAACCCCATTAGAATTCGTCTCTTCAAACATCAAATTGATCTTAAGAAGAACAAAAGCACACAAACCCATCCTTCACCACCATGCAGAGCCTCTAGACAGACAACAAAGGCTAGAACCTCCCAAAGGACACAAACAACAAAGTGGGCCTTTCTTAAACACCAAGAAATGAAGAAGGAAAATAAGGAATTAGATCTGCTCAGCAATTTCAAATGGAAAAGTTGAGACAAATCTTCAGAAGCAAACAGACATAAGAAAAGACACTGGCACGGAAATTTAAAAGAAAGAGACATAAGTTTCTTTTATTCTGCTCACATTCCCCTTCTCTCCCTCTTCATCTCTCTACATTTCTCACACTTTCTCTCTCTATCCCTGCCCCCCCTTGTATCTCTTTTTTTGGATTTTTTTTGAGGAAGTCTAAGATGGTATATGAGAATCAGAAATGGGCATTCAGCTATTCCTCTGTTCTCTTTCTTTTCTCTAGTGGTTATTTTTATTGTTCAAAGATTAAATATAAGACAAAAGAAGCAGAGGCAAATTCATTCAATTATCTTCAAACAATTTCCTTTATTCAATTCATAATAAATCTATTCTATTTATAATCTTTCGTCTTTTACTAGATTTATCATTGCAACAACACAATATTTGTATTTTTAATGTTTCTTATACTTATTACAAAAAAAGTGAATTAAAAGCGAAAATAAAAATAAAAAAGGAAAAAAGAAAACCCTTCTATCCATATGTGGATAATGAAATTTACTTATATTGAATTTATTAGTTATTACATTGCATAAACTGTTCCTTTTTTACTGTGTTTTATTGACAATGATTATTCATTATATTTCTTACTATACTTGAATAATACAATAACTGTCATCTGAATTTAATACCGTAATTTTGTTAAATTTTAACAAATTATTAAAATGATATTTGATTCCTAAGTGAAAATAAAAATTAAAAATAGACTTAAAGTTAATAAGTTATTTTAAAAGATAGTTGGAAGTTTTAGGTTTCCTACAATTAATTACTGGATATATTAAGGAGTAATTTTACATTGATGTATTTAAATATTATGACTTTGTTAATACATTCTTCTCAGTTTAATATGTATCCATTGTCATGGATATCATCATTATTGTGATGAATGAAAATTTATATGTGATCTCTAACTTCTTCCCATGCTGTTTGAGTTGATCTTAGATGACAAAAGCTTTGTTTTGTTTTTAAATAACAATTAAAAAACTTATAAATACGTTTTGATTAGCTTTTAAAAATGGAGTTTCGAGAAACTTTAAAAAATGGGTTTAATAAGATTTGAAATTATTATTTCTTATAAATATTTATTTTATTTAATAAATTCTGTAATATCAATATTAATGCGGCATTAGCTTCAACTTTATTTTGAATGGGTCCCAAAACTTTTTATAAGATTAATAAATGCTTTCTAGATTGTTAACTATATATATATATAAGACGGACGCTAACGATAGATTTTTTTTTTCTAATTTTGGATTCTATTTAAATATAATTAGTTTCGTTGTTTTATTGGAACTTGGTTTTTGTATTGCAAGAAACATATGAGAACACATCTTTCTAACATATTTTACAACGTTATATCATAGAACACTTCTTCTGATTATGCTTCTCTGTCTGTCTCGAGAAGCGACTGTTCCATCAGAGTGGGATGGAGCTTCCCAATAACAAAAAAAATCAGAAAAAATCTTTAAAAGCTGTGATTTGAAAACAAATAAGAGTTCTTTTCTTAGGTTAAAGTTTCAAAATATGAGTTTTGAATTTTGATATTAAAAAAAAGTTTAAAGAAAAACTATTTAGAAAATGTTTCTTCAAAAAACATTTTCAGATTTTTTAATTTTTAAAAAGTCTTTTTGAAAGATACATTTAATATAACATTTCAACAATTTAGAAAGTATCTCTTCAAAATACACTTTCAGTTTTTCGAATTTTTAAAAAAATGTCAATTTAAAAGATATTTTCAATATAAACTCAAAATTTTTAAAATTATGAATATATTTTTTCAAAATACATTTTGAGTATAACATTTCAATAATTTAAAAAATATCACTTTTAGTTTAAATTCAATTTTTTAAAATTTTGAATGTAATATTTAAGACTTATATGTATAAATTAAATTTTAAAAGTGAGAAGATATGACAACACACATTCAAAATTACAAAATTAGAAAAATATATTTTCAATGTAGAAAGTGTCCACTTTTATATCCATGGCAAAAACTATGCTGACCCCCAAGACATTTCAAACATTTCTATTGAGAATATTTTTTTCCTTTTTACACTAAATGTCTAAAAAGCCTTCCACCGAGTTCTCCTCATCACGAAGTTTTCTTGATTTTTTCACATGTTCATATGTATTATATATACATTCACAATGACTTAATGAAACATTAAAATTATTATGAAAATTATAGCATCATCGAGAACCTTGATATGATCGGCACCAGGTTGGGGTTTTCAGAGTTGTAGTTTCTTGATTTCGGAGAAAATCAAATTCCCTAATCACAAGGCCCTAATGCCACACCTAAAAATTCGTGTATTTGATTAGAGGGTTTTAAAATGTTAGTTCTTTTGTTTTTGATTGAAAAAAAAGAAGAACAATTTTATATTACAAAAATATTAAAATTTTCAACAACCGACGAAAGATCTTAAGGTTATAACATTCAGTTAGGATGAACCAGAAGACTTGATTTTTAGCAAAAATCAACCTAAATTTTTCACAAATCGAAACACTACTGAAACATATTCATTTGGCAACCAGGCTGTTGGTGCCCTCAATCGGGTGACGTTAGCGAGGCTTTCCCTTTATAGTAGCAGTTGCAAGTGGTATGACCTTGATAATGACGACAACTTAGGGTAAATGATAATGGAATGGAATATAAAATGGAATTGTAAATTTTAAATATGATTCGATAAATATTTGTGCTTATTTATGTGGATAGTATGGATTGTCATTATATAACTTTTTCACTAATTTAATAAAGTTTTTTATATATTTTAAAGAATACTTATTATATTTTTAATAATTAATTTTATATATTTAAAAAAAAATTAATTATAGCAATTTGTGTATCACTTGATACCAAATCGAAACATACATTTTTCAAGACTCTGAGTCAATGATCAGGACTCTCCATGTAATGACTGTTCATGGTGGTGTTTGTTTGAAAAGAAGCCGAAAGGATTTAACCCGTATGCTACTGTATGGTGATGAAGCCATGGATTAACATTCAGATGAAATCTTAGGTGTTGAATATAACATAACTGATTTCTGCTATCTTCCGAGTTTTATGTAGTTTGATTTTTAAGTTATTCTCTTATTATGAGGATTCTTTAGTTTATTCTTGAATCCTCAAAACAAGAAAATAGCACTCTTTTATGACTATTCCAGAATTGATTGTTGTTCCTTTATAAAAAATAGATATAAAAAAACCTGTTCTGAAGCTTGGCCGTATTCAAGCAGGACTCGTCTTCCATTATGCCCATTAATTAGGTAAGACATTTACTAATATCGGTTTGGACAAATCAGCGGATTACGAATTATAGGAAAGATATATCAACGTAATCAATGAATATATTTTGATATTCATTTAACTGTTTTCATGGAACATTGGATCATAATGGTGCGTATTTTACATTAACGATTAAGTTTATAATTCAAGTTTTATGTATCAGACAATCAAATATTACAATGGATTAGCTATTTTGGACTATCACATTGTGTAGCATTGTCTCTTTATCATTAATAGCATTTGCCCTATTCTTATTTGATGACAGTGTGTTCCATGATGGAGATGTTGAGGCTCAGAGGCGTGGGACAGAAACTTGTTTCGTGGTGCTGCATTCCATGGGGGGTGCTAAGTGAGGATTCAGGTTGGAGACGATTCTTATGGGATGACAATGGGTCACAATTGATCGGGATTTAGATTAACATCTAAATCCAGTTTTATTTCTCTTCAAATCTGATTACTTCTGGTTGGATTTTGTCTATAGTGTATCCATTGGGGTTGAATATTCATGTATCTCAAATATCATATTCAATATATGGGAAATGAATTATTTTAAAAATCGTAGACTATTAAACTACAATTTATTTGCTATGACGATAATAGGTGACGATTCATTATAAGAAAAGAAAACGTCAAAAAAATGTTAAAATCATTATATTTTCTTTTAGAGTTTTTAATATTAATAAATATTTATTATATTTATATAATATATTTATCCAAATGTCCACGTCTGTGATGAATGGGATATACTTAGGCAATCCCATCCCCAGATGAAAATCTTAGCTAAATTATCAGAACATTAACTGAACATAATGTTCCTCCATACCCTCCTCAATTTCGGATTGGGTATCAGATTCTTTATCGGATTTGAAGAAAATTGTTATCTCTAATTTACTACCTTGAAACTAAAGTATATTAAAAACAAATTAAATTCATCACCTGAAAACCTAGTATATATATATTATAAGTGCTTAAGTTCAAAGAAAATTTATAAATCTATATAAAAAGTTGTTTTATATTTAATTAAAATGTTGTAATGTAAAAGTATTATTAAACCTCATTTGATAGTAATTTTAAAAAGCGTTTTTAACTTAAAAATATATTTTTTTAACGGTTTCTTCTCCCTCTCTTGCCATTACCTCATATTTCGATACTCCCGATCGTCATCCTCCGCTTTGTTTCGACCCCAAGAAGGATTTTTTATTTCCAAAAGTTAGGATTGGGTTTCTTGTTACGATATTTTTTGTTTTAGTTGATTTGCCTAAGAAAAGGGGTGATTTTTTTGCCAGTTTTGGCTTGAAATCATCCTCTATATATCTTTTTTTCTTGCTTCTTTCATGTTTTTCAATGGTTTTTCCCTACGAATCTAGTGTGTATTTTTGTTTTTCTAGTTTTTGTCGTTGTCTTGTTGTAACCGATGTTTATCTGTCGTCTTAGTATGATGATATTTGTTCTCACCGTCTTTGTTAAGTGGGTTTGGTTTGTGGTGATTGGATTAACTGACATTCTTTGATCGGGCAATAGACGTGATTTAAGATTGGATATCAAATCTTGCAGTGTGGATAACCTTGGTTTGGTTATGCCGAGATTTTTAAATGTATGAAAACGCTGCATCATGGAACTATTATGACTAGTGTGTAGCATGGATGTTACGTCATCCATTAATATTTTTAGCGAATTTGATTATATATGTCAATCGGATGTGATGCCCAGTTTGAATCGATAGAATTTACATTTCAAAAAAAAAAAAAACCTAAAAATATTTTTATAAATATAATTAAATCCTTATAAAATTGCATGGGTGGTTTCTTAAAATTATTTGTAACATTTTTGAAATGAAAAGTATTAATGGCTGATAAGTGCTTTGGAAAATGACATAATAAAGACACATATTTAAGTAGAATAATTATATAATAAAATCTTCTTTTAGATAGATCTTGTTAGGGAAAACACTGTTGGCAAGACTCCTTCAATGCTACTAGGAGGAGTGTAAAAATGAAAGGACAAGCGAAAACAATAGACTCTCTTGCCAAAGCATGAACAGCCTTGTTAGCTTTTCTTCTAGTAAAACATACAAAAAATTAGAAAACATACATAAACAAAGATGCGACAATGTTGAATAGTAACATTTTGGACATTCTCAATTCATCACACTCTGAAAAATTAAGAATGCATCTCTAATAATCTTTGAATCCGCATTTAAAAACAACGGAGGAGAAACCCCGACTTACGACCCAATTGATAACTTCTCGTAACCCAAAAACTTCGGCTTCTTTTGCGGATAGCACCCCAAGCATTTTAGTAGCAAAACATCGTTGGAATACCTCTTAATCGTTCGTCAATATGCAACCCATTCCCGTGTATCCTTCCTCTTCAAATATGCTAGCATCACGAAATTTGCGACCCAACATTAACTCAACTGGTTTATGTTAAGTCAGTATAAACCTTATAGTTTTGAATCTTAGTAACAGTTGATACATCCTTGCAGCACACATTCTTCCCATTGTTGAAGACAACTCTCCACCGTGTGGATGGGTGTTAATGACTTCTAGACCTATAGCTGCTTGTTTCATTGGGACCAAATAGGCAAATACCCCATAAAATCATACAAACTTTGGTAGCCATATATATTTGATTAAGGAGAAGAGAAGATAGCAACAGAAAGAACCATTCCCCAACAATCTCCATCGAACCAGCAAAGTGAATTATATCTATCTCTTCCATGAATTCGTGTTATAGGTACCGAAATGTGCTTGTGAGCAAGAGTTCATCGAGTGGGTAGTGTATCCCGACATAGTCTCTACATAAATGTTTTGACCTTTGGTGGAATGAGAAGCTTCCAAATCTTGTGCCAACCTTCACCGCAAACTGTCCGTATACCAACTTGATTTATGTTGCATGCCATCCGATATCCTGATTTTACGGCATAATTCCCATCCTTTGTTAAACTCCGGATCATTTTATCCTCTCTAGGCTCTAGCACATTACGGCAGTATCATCCCGCAATTGCCTTGCATCTTGTTTGTTAAATAATTTCCTGATCAAATCAGCATTCCAGTGGTGTGTATCATGTGACCATAATTACTACCACCTTTAGTTCTTCAACCCATCAATGATGGGGGTAGTTGGCAAATATGGGTTATCTTTAATCCATAGGTCATGCCAAACATTGATTTCCATTGCCTGTTCTCCATCTACTGCCTGAAGCAATAACACTCCTATTCTCCATCTAATAAAATCTTAGTTAAACCGTTAAGAGTTATTCAGTTGGTTCGATAGTTGTTAACTTTAAGGTAACAAAATCTTAGTTAATCCGTTAGGAGTAATTCAATTAGTTCCGTAGTTGTTAACTTTAGAACGTCATGAGATTAGCTGAGATGAGTAAGTTGACTTGGACAACTATAATTAAAATAAAATAAAAAATAAATCTTAACTATTTTAATACGTACTTTTGATTTCACCTAGAGAAGTAGAAAAGACAGAAAAGGTTAACAGGATAGAACTAAAGACCAATTTGGAAACGTTTCTACATTTCTGAAAATTTGGAAGGAATTAGAATATTAGGCATGTTTGTTTTTTATTTTGAAAACAATTGTTGAAAGCTCGAAGAAATTATTTTGGTATTATTTGACAACAGTTGTCGTTTTTGATTTACATTTTCTTTTTATCTTTGCGTGTTTTTTAACAAACAAAAAAAATCAATTTTCTTAACACTTTCTTATTCTCTTCTTGAAAAACTGTTTGAAAAACTATATTAACCATGCCCTTATCCTCTTTTATATATTATTAATATTTCTTAAAAAGTAACATTATAATATCTATATTTCAAAATTTTAAAACCTCTAAAAGAATTAAAATATATTTTCAAAACATAATTTTAGAACAATTCTTAAGAAAACATGTTTTGCATAATAAAAAAATTATGTTTTTCAAAAGAAAAAAGCATAGCCTAGAATTTCTAAATTTCCTTTTGAACTTATAAGATTTATGTTTTTTAAATTATAATGATGACATGATATGATAAAATTTTTGTTTTGTGGACATTTTATGAATAGAAAGAAAAAAGTTTGGTTGTCAAGTCATTGAACTTATCTCATCTGGGAACTTTGTTTGATAATTAAGATATGATCGACCTTACCCAATGCTATTCCCCTACCAACTCAATATTCCTTAGGCTTTAGGTATAATTTCCTTCCAAGATTCTAATTTTACCTAAGTTGTTATTCTTATATTCACCAATTTCTATTTTCCAAAATGAAATTTTATAACATGGATAATGTCTGACTGATACCGTCCCTTTTGGGTTTGTTAGATAAAAGTAAATCCATTGTAAGAATCATTGTAAAATGAAATTACCCAAGATTGAATCATTATTAGAATATAATTGCTTGAATGAAGTAAAAAAAAAAATTAATAATTTTATACAAAATAAAAATAATGTTTAAGACTTTATTAGGAAAAAAAATAGAAATATAATTTTTAATTTTAAATTACAGATTTTTAAAATGATTTTTTAAAAACATAATATCCAATTTTATATGTTTTATTTGAAACTACGCATGTTGAACAGGTTCATTGGGAAATTGGGAAGACCAAACCTAGAAGATGTCTTCAAGGCAACAGGCTGATCTTATGGGTTCTACTTTTATATCATAATTTTTTTTAAAAAAAAGCATAAAATATGATATGTATCAACCAAAACAATTTTTTTTTCATATTTTAATATTTATTTGGGTAACGATGATTACTTTTTATAGAAAAGAGCTTAATACAATTATATAAAACTCACAATAACTGGAGGTGATAACATCTTTAAACTACTCACACCTCTTTGCTCTCAAGGCCTGGTAAAGGGTAATGTTGGCATTATAGCATCTGATAAAACTTATGGGATAGACAATAGTATTAGTAAATGAGTAATATTTTCTAAATTTCATAAAGGTAAAAGGGTGCGTTATTGAGCATCTTCTTTTATTCATGTTATATATTTTCAAATAAAACAAGACTTCATTTTAATATTTACAGAAAATGGTTTAGATCATGGCTCTTAATTTTTTCAGAAAAAACGAAATAGAAATTTCTAAATGCATTAACAATATGAAAATATGTCTGAAAAAGCTGAATGGAGTGCAGGGTAGATTCTTATCTGAGAAAGTCTGATAAACAAACATAACACTTTAAGCTATAAAGTTTAAATTAACAATAATCAGAGATTGAATGAATATAAAAATTGACTAATCAATATAAGTTTCAATAAATCAGAGAAGATGAACATAAAGAAGCAAGAAATCGAGAAAAAGGAATGCATACTGGTAGCAAATTGAAACACTATCGATAAAAAATCATATTAGTTTGACAAATACAGTATTAGATAAATTGAATGGACGTCAGTCGACCTGATTATTTATTTTAGATATGTGGGTTTGTACATTTATTAAAACATTTATTTTACATGAATTGTTCAGCAGGTTACAGTGTGTATTGGAATTATAGAATTAATCATGTAATTAAACATTTAAAAAACTATTTTGAAAATTGAGTTTTGATTTAGGGGGATTGGAAAATTTTTAATAATTGATAATTTGATATTTGGGAGCCTATGTGAGTTGGGGATAGATTGTGGATTTGAGCTAAGCAGAATGGATTGGACCTAATAGAGTTATACCGATAAGTGAGTTGGACACCTAATGGAAATGGTTAGAGGTAAGATAATAATAATAAAAATAAATAAAAATAGGACCTAATGAGATTGGATTAAGTTAAGATAATAATGATAATAATAATATAAATAAATAAAAATATGAGCATAAAACATTACAAAAAATATATATATGCTTAGAGCATCTCCAGCAGTGGAGGCAAAGCCAAATTTTGGCTCCAAAACACACCAAACCATGCTCCAGCAGTGGAGCCATTTCCCTAGCCAAAAAATGGCTCGTGAGCGATGTGTGTATCACGAGCAAAATGGGTGAGCTGACCAAATCGTAAGCAGAAATCGTTGTTGAAAACCAAAACAACCCTGATAATTTGAACGCAAATGTATCCGTTGGAGCTCTTCAGATGACCGTTGGAGCTCAATTTTTTATAAAAATGAACTCTGAGCAGAAAGCCAAAGCGAGGAAGCCTTAAATTGAATTGATCTAAAGCAAAAAAAAGCATGATTGAACCCCAATGCAAATCGGGTTTTGAATCCCCAAATACGAGGATTTTCTGACCTAGCCGAATTTGAAGAGATTTGAAGAAATTTTCTGACCCGGAGTTTAAAACAACAAAATCGGTTTGAATCCCAAATCACAGTATTTTTATTTACTGGCGAAGATTTGAAGAGATTTGAAGAAATTTATGACTCGTTTGAGATCATCATCGACGTGGCGACTATCATTGAAGATCGAACGAAAAGACCACCAGTTCCATCTCCCTCTTCCCTTCTTCTTCCTCCCATCCACAATCGCTGGAGAAAAATTGCTGCTAGTTTTTGAAAATTTGGTGAAACTCTTCTTCTTTATGTTGCATTTGCTGCCTTACGCGCATGTATGCATGTATGCTTCCTTTCTCCAAATATTGTCAATTTTTTTCCTAAGTGTTATCGGGATATTTTAATTTTTTACCATTATCTTTCCATTAGAATTTGTTTTCTTATTCAAATAATGTTAACTATTATAAATGTCACATATTAAAATAATTTTTCCATCTTTTACCCATTAAAAAATTTACCACATTTTTCTTAGCAACTTTTAATTTAACTCATTTGATAAAGTTATTAAAAATCATAATAATTTTAAAAAAAAAAAATAAATCATAATTTTGAACAATATAAAATATAAATATATTTGTTATACTTGATATTTTAATTTTTGTGACCATTATATCTTTCCATTACATGTTTTTTTATTATTTAAATAATGTTAACTATTAGAAAGTGTCACATGTTAATGTTTTGATCATCTTTTACTATAATTTTATTTTTGTACTAGCAACTTTTAATGTAATTCGTTTGACAGAATTAAACTAAAAATCATACTGTTTTGTCTCTATATATAATTTTGTGGACAAACAAATGATATAAATGTTAATTTAATTAAACCCTATTTAAATTAAAGTTTTGTTTTGTTGGGAAATGATAAACTCACTGGTGCTGAGTAGGCGGGAAGCGTTAAAATGAGGAAAGGCATTAGGCCTTTGTGCATATCTTTGGATGACCATATCCGAGATCAGGTGATCGGTATTGTGAGATGTCAGGTTTTGGGGGTTCAGATGTGGTCAGTTGGAGACTAATATTTGGTGAATACATGGCTTTTATATTAAGTCAATCGATCTGGGATAAAGTAAAAAACATTATATTAGTAATTGAATTTTCATATGAATTATAAATAAACAGTGAACAGCATGAGCGAAATGTGTTTTTTGTTATAATTTTCTACAACAAATATATTACAAAATTGTACCATCAGAGCACTTTATTCTGACGTGTCTGAAGCTATGAATATGTTTGACGGATGTTAAAGTCAGTGGACTTATGATCATTGTTAGGAGGTGCTTAAATATTGTGATAAGTGGATGATTATACATGAAACCGACGTTAGGGCCCCTCCACGTTTATGTGGAAGAAATAATGAGACACCCGTATCTTGACTCGAATGCGAAGATCAGTATAAGCGATGCTGACAGTTAAATTCTCGAAGAGACCCCGGAAGAAAGCGGCTAAAGCGGTGGTAAAGGGGACCTCAACGGATCTTTTAAATGACTCTGTTTCGGTCTGAGTTAGTGAATTATATACGAAGCGAGTGAAAGAGGAAGAATTTTTATGAGGAGCAAAAGCGATTCTTGGAAGGAGCAGTGATGGGGAGGATGTGTACGAATTAGAGATTGCAAGGCGTCTTGAAGATAGGTTACAAATGATCATGGAAATGATGCCATTATGGAAAGGACATCGTATGCATTGAGCAATGACATTATTATCAATTACGTAGAGATGGTGCCAGCAAAAACAGTGGCATACAATTAATAAATTTGACAGTAAAACTCATGACTTCTTATATTCAGTTATATTTATAGATTTGTCTCTTTAATGAAAATGTATTATTTAGGTCTGTGTGTCCTTTTAATAGTTATAAATGATTGCAAAGATGCCAACTTAAATTTAATTTTCATTCGAATAACATGCTATAATATAACCTGTAAAACATAATATCGAAATACAAGGCAAATTCACTCGATAAGCATGCCTTGTCAGGTGTAACGATCACAGATGTGTAATGATGTCGTTTAGGAGGCGTAGTGGGTGTTCGAATCTCGAATGGCATGGTTTCTGGCCATAAATTGATCGAGGTACATCGGGCGCGTGATGCCCGACGGGGGCATTGGTTCCTGTGGGTCGCCAGTGCCGTTCTTGAAGCGACTATCTTGCAACAAGTTCGTTGTCATCAACCGCTCATCCTCAATTATCATGTTGTGTAATATAATCTTGCGCTTTTTCGCAGTATAGCTCAAGTCGTGGTGATGCGAATCTGGCGGTCCTCGAGCGATATGACCAGGAAGCGACGCTACGAGATGCTCGTTCTGCATCCTTTTCGTTATTTCACCATTGTTTGTTCTGCGAAGAATCTACGTGTGCGAGAATCTTGAGATGTGTAATTGATTGAACAATTGTGCCCATTTTGGATAGATACCGTCTATGAATGGTATCGGCTATTGTAATAGTTGCCCATTATGGTATAATCTGCCCGAGGAATGCGTCCTTCTCTGTGAAGTTAGCAAAGAGATTGGGCGTCAAGTACATTAATGTCATTTGTTGAATCGAGCCTTTGCCGCGACGCATCTTTCGAGCTGTGGGGTACGCGGCAACGGGATAGTCGATCGGTGGACATAGCGGTATACGTTGTGCTTTCTGGCGGTTTTACTCGCGATACATCTGATCAAACTCACGACATTCAGGAAAGCCACGTTGATTAGCTTTGCGTAACAGCTGAATGATGTCGGCGTTTGTTGATCTCTGAGATATTCGAGCCCAAATTTCACCGCATTAAGCGAATCGTTTTGACACTTTCGATGGTTGTGGTCTCTCGATTCTAACATACTCATCAGTAAGTTGGTGGCAGGACCATCACAAATATCATTATCACGAAATCTGCCGATGATCATTTTTATTGCGAATGACCTGTGGCGACGTTCTTCTTTGCGAAATAATTGTTGTCTTTGTTGTGGCGTATGTAAAATCCGACGTGGCGGCTCAAACCAGGAAACGATCTGCGGAATGTGTTTCGTGTCGTGAAGCTAGTTCTCAGCAGTAATCATTTAGCGATGCGAGAATTAGCCTTTCGATCACGATAATAGGTATTGCCTGTTGACTCACATCTCCATGCTTGGAATTACCTTGTGAGTGTGTCTCGAACTGAAACCTTCATAGACTTCGGGTTTATTATGTGTATGAAGATGAATCTATTCATCAGACGATTGAAAAGTTGCTCTGTTGGAGCGATAAATAAAATCAGATAGTTATAAATTTATAAGAAGTCATCCTTTCAGTTATGTTTTGAGTTACTCATGTGGCAGACCATATTACAATGACAGGTGTTGACAAATAAATCACATATGTTGTGAGATGACTATCGTTTTCTGGCCAGATGTGATTTGACAAGTCAATGCATGTGAGACCGAGCTTTATCGGCTTTTCTGACCGATGTGATTTGACAAGTCACCCGTGTGAGCGAATCATCAGCTCGATGGCTTTAGAACGATGTGAATTGAAAAATCAGTCAGTGACTGGTAAAATCATTCAGAACCCGATGTTATGTTTTTTAACCCCAATGTGATTTATGGTCGATGAATAGCGTATCTGAGGCGAGATTTATCGGTTTTGATGTTTAAAAGCAGGACCGTGGTAGGCAGGAAAAGTTCTGGGATTCGTGGTTGGGTTCTTTCGGATCGTAGTGACCACCAGTTGAACCACAGTTGAACCGATGGCGTCATAAATATTAAGTATATTTCTTTAAATATAAAATTATATTTAAAATATATAATTTAATATTTATAATGTTATTATTCATTTTTATATATTTTAAAATATTAATATATGATTTGAGACATCAACAAAATATTTATCAACTTCATTTGATCATATTTTCTTATTAATCCAACACATTGTTTTTCTGATTGGAATAAATGTTATTACATTATTTTTTTATAAGAACTACAATTAATTTAAAAATATTTAGCTTGATATAGACATATTAATAATATTTTATAGTTATGTTTTGATGAGTGATATGAGTGATATAAATGAATGAAGGGTATATGATGGACTATAAAAAATCAGGTGCGATGGAATAGATTTAGAATAGTAAAAATTTGAATCTTCCTTCTTTGGAGATACGTTAAGTAATTAGCCTAAAATCTCGAGTCGCTTTGGGAACCAAAATTTGGCTTTGGATCTTTGTGGTGTTTTTAATTTAGCTATGCTTCAGAGATAGTGCTTGTAAGAATAAAATGAATGGACAAATAGGGTATATATTGATGAAGAATATTAAATTATGAAAATGATGAGAAATACATTAGAAAAGAAGATAATAACCCCCAGATTAGAAATACCATGAATATTTGCTATTGAGTTTCATAAAGAATTTAAATTAAAATTTGAAAAGAAAAGAATCTAGCCATTATAACAATAACCCAATCATCCATTGCTCTTAGAAACTCATCCCAATTAATTACTACAAACCTAACCCCATCAAATAGCACCAATTATTCATTCAAGAAATAGGTAGAGGGACTAAATAAATATTAAAGTACAGAAGAAGGAAAAAACAAATGAAAAGACTTTTCTTTTTCTTTTTTTCAAACAGGAAAGTCGTTTCTTCAAGTACACTTTTCTTTTTCGTTTTCATTTATTTTCTTTATTAAAAAAGTGTACTTGAAGAAATTTGAAAAACAATCTCTCTACTATGTCCTCCCCCATCCTCTAAATGTCCTCCTCTTATAACTTTCAAAGCTCCTCTCAAGTCCTACTTTATAACAGTCAAATATATTTTATCTTTGTTTCAACATCTGTTTTTGTGGTTTATGAGGTCTGTAAATTGATACCAAGACTCATGAATTAAATGATTCAGCACCTTTCACAAAAGAAAAAAGGAAAAAAAAGATCAATCTAATAGATAAAACAGACAAATAGATAATTAGAAACAGGGGTTCAAATTTGGGATCTACAAATATACTTCTCTTCAATAAAATTCAGGAATGTCGTGAGCAAGAACAATGAAACGAGGTGAATGTTAAAAATGAGTATTATGAGATGAATTCTATTGAAGAACAAAAAAGACCCTAAAAATATCCACAATGGGATGGGCTTACAGGAGATAGTTTGACCCAAGTGATAAAAAAGTTGAAATGGGTATACAAAAATCCCAAATTTGAATCCAAAAAAGTAGTACAAATATAATGCAAAGTGAAAAGAAAAAAAAGAATAAGGTATTTTATTGAGTTCAGCAAGACGAAGCGTCCCCAAGGCCCAAATATTTCTTTCTAAAAACAATTTGAGATTTAATTTTAAGCTAAAGGGTGTGATTTCTAACAGTGAGCTTGTCTAAGAAAGCTTTAAATTTATCTGCCATTCTGATGTCGATTTTCGTTCTGTATTAATAATTCACATTAAGTATCTTGCCCGTTCGTACATGTCGTTAAATGCCGAAATGGAAATTTACCGTTATATCACAGAATATTGTTTGTGAATAGTTAAAATGATATTCTTACGAATGTTTGTTACGTAACGATACGTTTTCTTAAAAGATTACGGTGGAGATGAATTTTTGTTTGAGCATGTATTTTTCTTTGGCCAGATTCACAAATAACAGTCCCACCTTATAAGATAAATGTTTGGAGATACCTTTGGTTGATTTCAGATAACAACTTATTGTTTAGCAAGTTAACCTATCCTTTATGACACTTTTAGACAGTTATGTCATGTGGCCATATCATAGGTCACACTCAATTTGCCCAGCAGGTTAACCTATCTGGTGAGCAGACATGTCATGTGCCATATCATAGGTCACACTCAATTGTGAGCAGTTGCCTATGCTTTGTGAGATGGACAGTTATGTCATGTGTATCTAATTGATCTGGGAACTCCATTCCCACCTCTCTTCCTCCACACTCCACCTCCACACTCCACCTCCTTCGCTCATCATATCCACCTCCGTCGGCGTCGTGACCGCCGGTCCCCCGTCAATTTCAATTCTCCCTCCCTTTCTACGCCTTCTCTGCACCTGGCGCCGCTGGCATCGCCGTCGTCGGGATGATCACCAGTCATGGTGAGAGCGGGGGAAATTCGACCAGATTTCTACACTTTTCCTCATGTTGAAAGCTTGCGGAACTCTAGTTGATGACGGGAGGAAGATTCATTTGCAGATTCAAATGGAGATATATTTGTGGCTGCTTTTCATGATCCATAGCATCTTGCATCCTCGGTTTTGTGTGATTGACGTAGCTGGTATTGCGCGAAGCTTGTTTGATGACATGTCGGCCCATCGAGATGGGACCCCGCGGGTGTTTGGAGGTTTCTGGGTTCATTCAACTGGCGAAGTGCTCTGACAATAAACTCGCTCGAGCAGGCACTACCGGCAAATATTTGGCCAACGTGTTGTGTGAGAAACGCGTCTGGTTCTGGAATTACAGCAAACAGTTAGCGAGTTTCTTTGATTTTACTCCAAACTTTGAATACCCAGCCATAACAAAACATGGGCTATGTTTTGAGAAATTTATGGTTTGTTTGGTACCATTTCTTCAAAGTCTTCATTTGTCAATAACAGTCCTTTAGGTTCTTGAGTTATTCTTATTGATTCTTTCTTACTTAGGTTCATCTTTATTATCTGTTTTAGTGAAAAATATTCATAGACATTATTTGATTTGATTTTGACTTATTGCTTAAATGGTCAAAACACTTTCAAGTAAGTTTCAGTTGAGAAAAAAGAAGCACAAATTCTTTCTTCTTCCTTTTCTTATTTCAACAAATCTGTTTGGACTTTCCACATATCTGGAGTCACTGAAGTTATTGTTTAAAAAACAAGATACAAGAAAAAAGTTAGGCTGATGCCACAATCGACCAGTAAATCAGATGTTGTTTATGAAGAGATCTGTTAAGATTTTCTGGGACAGAGAGATGATCCTCTGTTTGAGTCGGCATTTGGGTTTTGGATAGCGAAGGAAAGAGATAGAAGGACTTTGGTGTTTGAAGCTACCAGAGGCACAGGAGGAGCAGGAACATTCACCCTCCATCAGCACATGCAGTGGCCGGAGATAGTGACCATGGCCGGGAGTTGGGATGATCACCATAGAAGGTGGTGGGAGGAGAAAGAAATGAGAGAGGGATAAGTGATTTTAAAAATTGTTTATGGGGATATCAACTCATGAAGGAAACGGAGAGGAAAGACTGAGAGTGAGGATAAAATTAGTATATATTTTTAAATTTTAAGGTATATAGGATTGTTTGAATGTGATCTTAAGCATTGAGAAAGACTTAACATTATCAATCAGTCGGCACCAAAACAGAAAACACTCTTCATAATTGACATTTATTGATGTCAATTCTTAAAAAGTTATTGAAATAAATTAATAAAAACTCTCATTAAACTTTTTAGAAAAAAATAAAGTGTTTAACTTTGTCTTGTCTTCACTAGAAATTGGATCAAAATACTGGATAAAACACTTACAGGACAGACTAAAAACACATATGTATAATAATGATTACCATTTTTTTGTTTATGTTTATCAACAGCATTATAAACATTGCAAGAATTTTATTATCATAAAGCTTGAATATGATTTTTCTGCCATCCTCAAACCTATTTCTTCCCTTATGTCTCCACTCAAATGACGTGGTTTTCCATATATACCTTAACTCACAACGATAACAATTCCAGGTCCTATTGACAATAATGATTACTATTTTTAAATATATTTAATTTTTAAGATGACCAGATTGTTTTGTTGAGGCTAGAGCAGGAGACGTCTGTCTTTGTTGATTTTACTGTGACAGGTAACAGATATGATGGACAATAATGATTACAATTTTTTTATTACTAGTTTCAAGATAGTATTTTTTTTTTCAAATCATGATTACTATTTGAAAATTATAATTTCATAGAAGAAAAAAAAAACTTAATGTACCCTATTTATATTAGCTATGAAACAATAGATAGTGGATAGACTGTGGTTTTGAAGTAATTTTGGAAAGAAAAATAATAATTTACAAAACTTTGAAAAACTGCACATTACTTTTGAGTATGTCACTGTGTATATTTAGATTTTTCTAATAAGCATGTTTTTAACATTTTAAAAGATTATTTATAATATCTTCTTCAAAACAATAGAATAGGAAATGATTTTATAATATTGTCAATATTATAATTATTTTCTAAAAAATTTAAAATATTTAATGTAGAGATTATAAAAATATTAGTTTTTATAAATATTATTTCACACTAAAAATTCTTCATAAGATTATTATCGAATAAGCTCATTACATATCTAAAAATCTCTTATAAGTTATGACAGTAAAAATAATTTATAATTTTAAATATATATATATATATATATATATATATATATATATATATATATATATATATATATATATATATATATATATATATATATATATATTTATAAATTACTCCATTAAAAATACCTTTGGCCCCAAATACATCTAGAAATAATGTGAAGCAGAATCAATTCTTGTTAATTATTGTTAAGTTTGAAAAATTATGTCTATTTGATTCTTATTTTTAAAAACTGTCGTTGATAATAGTTTTTAAAAACAGAAAAAACACCAATTTGGCATTCTAACTGTTTTTGTTCTCGTGTTTTTAAAAGAGAAAATGAAATCAAAAGCATTTTTCATGTTTCTAATTATCTCTTTATTTTTATTATATATATATATATGCTTATATATATATATATATATATATATATATATATATATATATATATATATATATATGAGAAGTTAAACAGTTGTGAATTAGTTTATAGTATAGGAAATAGTTATTCTTGTGCTATTCATAACAAAAAAAAAAAAAAAGTTTAAAAAAATGTACACAAACCGGCCTTACTTTTTCGTTTTAGATACGGCAATAAACCTTCACCTGGTCTCTAATCTAAGTAGCTTCAATGACTTCAACACTTGATTTAATTAAGAAAGATGATTTAAAGGCAAGTAAAATTTTACTTGGACCCATCATCATTAATTGACTTCTTTTTCTCCCCCAGTCTTCGTGTTTAATTATATGAACTTTTTTTCTACATCCATCATTTATGCTTTATATTGCATGTGAATATTATTATTAGAAGTGTCAGCGCGTGTTGGGTTGAGTTAAATAGTTCACAGGTTAAGCAGATTATGGTAATGGCTGGTGAAGCATGGCATGCGACGTGGGTTTATTAAGCGTGGTAAACAGGACGGTGGCGTTATCTTGGCACCGTTGCGATCTGCTTTGGCGCCGTTAATCGCGATTCGTCGTGTCGGTTAATCGTGTCAGCGTTAATTACAGCGAGCTAGTCGTGTTGGTAAAGCGACGGTGGGAAGCGATTAAGCGGGTAAACGAGTTAACGTGGCGCGACGACGAGTTGTTAGCGTGTTGACGGATTGATCGTTTCTCGCGGCGTATTGGTGGCGACTGTTTGTTCAGTAGTTGTGATGCGGTTAATCGTGTGTGTGTTTTCTGACGGGGCACAGTTATTATAGGATTGGCGCCGGAACGCTTTCTGCCGTAACCTGCTATTGTACGGAGCGAACAGAGTCTCATTTATTAATTATAAATTTAGAATAGATAATATTAACATAAAATAGGAGAAAAAACATGGCTTTGGAGAATCACTTGAAATTTAGGACTTAAAAACGGGTCGGCCCAACTCATTCAGGCCATAGGTCAAAACGATCGAATCAATTTGACACATTTTTTTTTCAAAAATCAATTTGACACATTTTTTATTCAAAATAGTTTTTGATTAACTCAATTCAATCTTTTATGGGTTACGGTCCAATTCAAACAGACTGACTGAGAGACTATAAGTCTGCCAAAAATAAAAATAGAAATCTCAACCCATTAAATAATTGAGTTTGATGTTCTCCTTGTTGATGAAGACTTTGTGACCAAAAAAGGAAAAAAATTGGGCCAAATCAATCTGAGATTGTATCAGAAGAAAGATCATGTTGACCTGATGATACCCCATTTGAAGCGAGATTGTACAAATAGTTTTCCAAATTGACCTATTAGCTCATTTGTAGTGGGTGTTTCGGCCAAATAATTTTGTTCAATTAATGTTTGAATCACTAACCATTTGTTTTTTAACTCAGATCATGTGATTTATTTTTTAATATAATCTCGTTCAGTAATAAAATATTTCTGCCGGACCTGACCTGAACATTTTATGCCCTTGCATATAATTGCAGTGTTGTCAAAAACAGAAATACATCAATAATAAATTTAAAAATGGGAATTGCATGATTGGCAGATTCAGTACTGTTTTGGCATGACCAGATGTTAGTTTTAGTTCAGATCGTATAAAAATCAGTGGGCATTATTTTCTGATAAGTACAGTTTGTGCCACTGACAGAAGAAATTGCAGAGGATTACCACTGAGCATCTAATGATCATCTTTTGGGGTTCATTATCTGGATTAAAATATCGTTTTGTTTCGATGACAACATTGATTTTTAAAAGTATGACAGAAAAATTATTCAAAGATAAATGATTGGTTAAAAACCGGATCCGTGACCTCACGTTTTTCGACAACATAATTTGATTGATTGCATGACTAATAACAATATCATCCATTCAAAATATTATATGACAATATTATGTGACATTGTTTTCTTTGTGGCAAATATCAGGGAGGAATGATATTGCTGTTGTTCAGTTATAGGGATTCATGGACTTAATCTGTTCATAGATTAGTTTCGCCAGCTTCACTAATGTCGTTTTTAAACTCCTTCATTATTGTACCTCTGGGGATTATTGAACATTATCAGTTGACTCAGTTATATATCAGTTCTTAAAGGATATTTTATGTCTTGTTTGATAATATCTTATGCATGTATATTAATCAAACATTGATGAGCTGATAAACAAAGATAAGAGATGATTAAGATAACAAAATCTATCAGCCTTCAAAATGACATAGTCTTCCTCTTTACACCCCTCTTTGTTATTCTCTTTAAGCCCTAAGCCACAATTGTATTTGTAATACAAATTGAATAAAAAGGAAGAACATAGTCTTCGAAGGTGTCAAAAAGCTTGAAAATGGAAATTAGGAAATGTGAAGCCATCATTCACGATTTCATTTAGCTTAATGAATCATAACTATCATTCCTAAATTTCATTGACAACGGAATGTGAAGCCATCATTCATCCAGTTAGCCTATGGTAGAAGGAAAGCTATGACAAGTCTTATGTTAGTTATACCCAAATTTCATTTGATCATAGTGATTAAGAGTTATTCAATTAGAGAACCATCTTATAGGTTAGATATCAATATTTGTTCTATATGATTTATGTAAAATTATCTGTAAAAAGTGATTGTACATTGTTTTAAAAGGTATATGTATTACTTTTGTGTTTGGGAGATGGTACTAAGGCAGTCAGTAATTGTTAAGTCAGAACATTGCTTGAGAAGATTATATGCTAAGTTGAAATTGAATAATTTGATTTGCAAATAAAATGAAAATGAAGGACCAAATAGCAAAAATGGACATTTGACTCAAATGAGGATAAGACCAAACGTAGTGCGATCTTTGTGGATGGCTTTGAAGGTTAGGGCTTTACGGTGGAGAAAGAGAAAAGAGAAGAAGAGAAAGAAGAAGGAAAAAGGAATAAGAGAAGAAGAAGAAAATCGGGTTGGAATTTTTGTATCAGCGATATTGGTTTGTGTGAAACTATATTACATGGATTATGTAGTAAATCTCCCCTTTGTATAAGTTGTGCTAGGACAAATCCTATTAGAAGTGTTGTTGGTTAGTATGAGATGGTTTTATGGTTTTATTTTGAGTTTGGTTGGAGTTAGTTTTAGTTTAGTTTGACAAACAGGCTGCTTGGTCATTTCTACGTTACCGCTCGACACCCCATACCCCAGCGTAGAGCTAGCCTAGGCGGAGGTCACTCTGCTAAACAAACCAACAAATTTATTGCACTTCTACAGTCACTTCAAATAGTAATTAACCGCTTTGAGCGATACACCTCAAGATCTCTTAATTTTAGTTCATCTATTAAGATTAATTTCTAATTATCATTCATTTGGATAATGAAAGAATTCTTCACAGTGATATGAGAAAAAGAGTTAGATATATAAATTATAATGGATTATAACACTTCCCCAAAAATACCTAAAATTTTATAATAAAAATTATTATATATTAAATTATAATTGAGCCAACTTGGGTATTTTCTAGAAATTTTTTAATATTGATTAGATGATTGTTGAATCGAGAAATGAACCCAAGTAGAAAAAGAAAATATAGAAATTGTAAAATGGGGACCAAGGGTCAATTATAAATAAGTTTATATATCCTAAGTGATATTAGGAGAAATAAATGAGTAAAGAAAGGAAAAAAAAAATTCAAGGAAATGACATGGCATGTAGGAAAGGGGAGGAAGCTTCCTCCTTCTTTTTAAAAAAAAAAAAAATACGATTAAAGTGATCCATGAAAGAAAAATGGAGAAAGGAAAGTTAAGAGAGAGAGAGCTCCACCTTCTCCTGAATTTTTAGACGATGAATAGCCAGGTTTCTAAGTGAAGCACGAGAAGGAAGTCCTTCACGAGAAAGTGAGCAGGGACACAGTAGGGCAGACTGGAGGGACTACCCCGACAAACTCTATAGAGAATGGAGATTATTCTCGCACGATGCCAGTGCTTTTTTAGTTTTGGAGCGTTACTCAGCCTTAGAGGGAAAAGTTGGTTGCATTTAAACCATGGGATGCTTGCATTGTGTGGTCTTGGCTAGCCGAACAACAGACTGATTTTGAGATTACGAAGTGAAGGATTTGGTAGTGTGTCCTTCTAGTAAATTGTAACCGCATCAATTAACTTGATGTTGGGCTTGGAAGTTCTCAGGTTGGACCACATGAACAGGTGTAGTGGCACATTATAAACGAGTCAGTGATTTGCGACTTCTGATATGGAGTAAATCAAACACACATAAGGAGGAATGTGGTGAACCAGAAAACGATGACCGAAGCGCGGCGATGGCGACGTGAAATCGTCACTCGAAATCATCGATGAAACGATGGAAACGAAGAGTGTCAATGAGGGTCCGTCGATGAGCGATGGCCGTCAGCGGTGGGCGAGGTAAATCAAACAATGAGCCGTCATGATGGGCGAAGTGTCAAACAAGAAGTGTCAATGATGATGGTAGTCGGCGGTGGGCAATTAAATCTGATGGAGAAGCGAAATGGTAATCCGCGATGGGCGAGGTAAATCAGCAATGGTAATTGACGAAACGTTGATGCATCCAGCGGAGGCGGCCGGGCGCGAAGTGTGGCTCGGGGGCGCGTCAATGAAGCGGTGGTCGTCCAGCGGTGGGCGAGTGCGTCAAACAACAAAGTCGTCGATGGTGCAGGCGGTGAAGGGATGTCGTTGAAAGTCATCGGTGAATGAGCGGTCGCAGCGCGGTGGCGGCTTCGTCAAGGCCCGGCTGCGCGCTGACCTCGGCCGGAAGGTCATATCTCCTTCGTTGGACTTCGCCGGGTTTGCGGTGTTCTTGGACGCGGGTTTTGGCGATCCGAGAATCGCGCATCCGCCTTACCTGAGGGAAGATATTGGAAGATGTCAGACCGAGGTGTTGGGCCCAGGCTTCCGTCCGCTGGGGGTGCGTGGCGATTGGGATCGACCGTGAGTGCGGTGACTCAGCGGCGATTCCGGGCGGTCATTATCTTGGTTGAGCTCTCAGTTTGGTGATTGGATCTGTGGAAAGCGTGATTGAGGTGTAGTTGCGGGGATAATAGAAGATGTTTGACTGAGGTGGTAGATGAGCTCGTCCAGTTCGGGTCTGCTCGTTAGTTCGAGGATTTGTTGTATGACCTCCCAGCGGAAGGTCATAACTCCTTAAATCCCAGACAGTTGGAGACTCTGTGGGACCCGATAAGTGAGAATCATCTCATATGTCTTGTTTAGAATTGGAACTCATAATAACCTCAATCAATCACAATATTCTATTGATAATTGATCATTAACAATGGATTTTGGACTTATAAGAGAGGCCCAGAAAAGGAGTGACTGGATTGAGTCTCCAAGGGTTGGAATCAAAGTACCAATTTTGGTTGTTCTTCTAATCCTATATTATCATTCAAGTTTGAATCAACGTTCTCTAAACTCTTATTCTCCACCAGTTTTAATGTTTGTTAAAAGCATATGAATCAGATTTTGTCTAGTTGGAAGAAAAATGTTATGAGACTATTTGCATCTTAAAATTGTGATTAGTAAAATAAATGTTTCACAAGGCGTAATCTTATTTTCTGTTTTTCTCAAAGTTGATATAACAGATATTAGTAGTTATATTGCATGAGATGAATTGATATCACGAAGCTGGAGGCGAAATAGCCGGTCTTTGCGAACTATTAATGTCACTCGATCTGCGACCAGTAAGGCAGTAGCCGGTAGTGTTCACTTTATTTGATTGTTTTATAACGGTCGACAACCAGTAGCCGTGCTTGTGTTATAAAACCATGTAATCTGCGGCTGCGATCCGGCCAGGACCGTCACCGTGAAACTCGATATCTGTATGCTCAGCGAAGACATAGAGTTAAGTCGTTAAGGGCATGGCGGGTGATTAGCATAGCGATTGGATTGGCATAGCGAGATTGATTTCGAATTTAATTGAATCTCCAGGCCAGATTGAATTTGTGAGCATATTTGAACCTCGATTTGAGATTGTGAAATATTGATTATAAGAAAATATTTATAGAGATGATCAATGAACTATAATTTGTGTATATATATATGAAGTATATGTATTGTATTTATATTGATCATCAAATGATTGAAAGTTACGAATTATTAAATTTAAACAGATTGTTTTAATTTGCAGGGCTGAGGAATGGATTTGTATAGAACCACTAACATGAAATGTAAATCATGACACCGTCTTGCTTGATCATAAGTGATAGATAGTGATCGATAGCGGACCCAAGATGGGAGGCGTCGAGTCATAAAGAAGAAATCTCGGGTATGCTCAGACATATTAACGCTCATTTCATGTGTTCTTTTGATGTGGATATTTTGTATGAAACAATTTGAATCATGTACATCTATTTTGTAAATCATTTGAAAAGGCTTAGATCTTTACATTGTAATAGTTTTATTAAATAACAATGTTGTGACTTTGCCATGTGTTGTAACCGTAAGATATGATTTTGAGTGATTTTAGTATCCGGTTCAGTTCGGATCTTAGCGAATCAGATGGATAAAAGCATCTGATTAAACCAATCTCATTCAGTTGGCGATGAAAATGTTTTAAATGGCACATGAAAATAATTGTGTTCTCATCTTTGTAATAAGACTGAACCTTTGATGACACCTTTCTTCGTACTGGATCTTGGTCTCTCGGATTCGCGCGCAGGACAGTTGGCTTACTGCGAACGGACCGATGGGACGACATCTGGCTTGATCTGCTAGTGTGGAAAGGTGAGCAGCATCCCATGCCCCTGATGAATGAACAGACAAGTGGCGGGAGGTACTTTGGGTATCCTCAACGACTAGTTGGGCATTGCAAGCCAAGACGGCTTGTTTGCAATTGTTCAAGCGATCCAGCCATTGAGAGAATGGCAAGGTACCGTGGATTTTATGGGAAAAGAAGGATGATAGGCCTTCTATGGCAGAAGTGGCTCAAAGAAGGAAGCCAGAGCGAATGCTTGTGCAAATGCATTGCCATGACTGAAGAGAAAGTTGGAATGTGCGACCTACGTTACTCTGAGGATGAGACTTATCGTGGTGAGTTTAAATTGGATGCGCTATGGAGAAGATTAATGGATTTCTTGCCGGATGGAGTTCGAAGCATTGTAATGGTGGCATTTATGAGCGGCGTGGGGCGAGGTTCGTAATCTGAAGCAAAGGCAGGATGAGTGTGGCGAATGCAAATTCCGCAGTTGAAACAAGTGCTCTCCGAGATACTTGTGAGTGAGAAGAAAAGAAATCGTGGATTTTGGCGTGTTGGCTGACGTTAGAGGCAGCATAACATCACGGATTTGCCATGAGGATTTCTCCAAAATTGTGACATCATGCATTGAATGTGGAAAGAGTAAAGAAAAGAGGGGAAAAAAGAGAGAGAGAGAAAGAAAGGGGATAAAAACCAGGGGAAAGGAAAAAGTGGGTGGATAAGACTGTAGTGTGGCGGGAAGAATTAAGGGACCATGGGTTCCACAGTATGACTGCTGTATAAACTCAGCAGGATCACTATCTCTGTCATAGGTTGAGTACACCGGAGGTCAGCACCAGGTGATTGGCATGCATTATATTGTGGAGAATCATAAGAGAGAATATTGGAGGCACTAAGACATGTTTGGTTGCTGGATCGAGCTCAGCGAAGATTGTCTAAGCTGTTCATTCTGACACCATGAGGAATGGAGGTGAAGTGTTACAAAAGCAATAAGATATTATCATAGGTGTTAGAGACAAAGGACTCAAACTTTGATGAACCAGATAATTCGTGCTCATTAGAGCATATGCAATGAAAGCGATGGGAGAAGATCAAAACCGGATATGATGGTCGGTAATTTTACTATCTTTGATGATACCTAATCTATCTGGCGTTGACAAGTTATCAGGGATAGACTCATTCATACATATGTACTGACATGCCCAGCTTGGGTAGGTGGAAATGGGTATGACGTATCTTAGTGACGAACCGCAGCCATAGTGTTATTGTGAACAAAGTCTATAGGATTGTCCCGTCAAAATCTGGAAGTGAATTTTGGAAGATTTGATTGGGTTATCATGGGGAGTTTGATGTGATGTTAGGGGATGGACTAGTTGTCGGGTGTATCCAAGCAATAGTCGATTGTAGAGATGAAAGAGTAACCTTAAATACTGCAAGATAAGAAGATGGAAGTAACCTTCATCGGTAGAGGTCAAATCATCTATCTAATGTGATGCTCTGCCATACTTTGCTAAGGAAACAATGGTACGGAAAGGATGGCAAGCCTACTTGGCTTATGTGATTGATATGGTGAAGGCAAGGCCTAGTGTGTCTGATATCCCTGTTAGCGACTTTCGGATGTGTTTTAGGAAGAGTTACCAGGATTGCCCCACAAGGAGATTGAGTTTGCTATTAGCGTTGGGTGCCACACGGCATCCATTGCCGTCTGGAATGGCTCCCTTTAGAACTAAGGAGTGAAATTGCAGGTTGCAAGAACTACTAGAAAAGGGTTTATTAGACCAAGTGTCACCATGGGGAGCTCGAGTGCTTTTGTTAAAAAGAAAGATGGTACTTCGACTATGTGATGGTCTGAACAAGCCCGAACAAGTTAGCAATTAAAGAATAAGTATCAGGTTACCCGAGGAATTGATGATTTGTTTGACCAATTAAAAGGTGCAAAGTATCTTTTTCAAATATTGACTTGCGATCTGGGTACCATCGATTGAAATTAAAAATGTCGTGTGTGCATAAAAACGGCGTTTAGGGCGCGATATGGACATTAACAGATTCTTGTAATGCCGTTTGGATTGACAAATGCTCAATTGCGTTCATGGACCTAATGAATCGTGTTTTTAGGCCGTATGTGGATCAGTTTGTTGCTTAGTGTTCATAGGCGACATTCTTGTATGTATTCAAAGATCCAGGGATAGTCATGACACACACCTTAGAGTAGTGTTAAGCTTTGAAAAGAAGCGGTGTATAAAAGCGAGCAAGTGTGAGTTTTGGAAGAATGAAGTGTCCTTTCTTGGGGCATATAATTATCGAAAGAAGGAATTTGAGTAGATCCAAGAAAATAGAAGTGGTTGTTGAATGGAAGCCACCTAGAAATGTTACGGAAGTGCGTAGTTTCACAGGACTAACGGGATACTCTGAAGGTCGTTAAGGGGTTTTCTATGGCCACTTGACCCCAGGTATTGAGATTGCTCCAGAAAAATGTAAAGTATGAATGGGTGGTGAAAAATGTCAAAGAAGTTTCGATAAGTTAGCTTGTTCTTAGAGGCTCGGTTCTTTTCGACCAACCGGCGGTGGGGAATATGTGATTTTGGTGATGCGTCGCTAAATGGACTTGGATGCGTCCTAATCACAGAAGTAAGAGTGGTAGCCTATGCTTGGTGATTGAAGCCACGTAAGAAAGGCTACACGCATGATTAAGTAGCCCCTTGATTGTATTTGTATTGAAAATTTGGAGACACTATTTGTATGGGAAGTGTTTCATCTACTTGATCATAAGAGTCTCAGTATTTGCCCTCCTGGCGAGCTTAACTTGGGGCAACGGAGGATGGATGGAGGCGATAAAGATTATGACTGCGTGATTGATTATCACCCGGGAAAAGCCAATGTAGTGGCCGGCACAGTGAAAGTCAATACGACGGCTTGACGTTGAATGCCCATTGTCATTACATGACGGATGGTGCGTAGTGGCGAGTTGATAGCGGGGCAGAGTTTGTTGAATCAGTGCTGAGGCACAAAAGAAAGATAAGAAAAATTGTTGCCCACAGTAATCAAATTGGAAATAGTAAAAGCGGAGTTCACAGTGAGCAGATGGAGTTTTATTATAAAGATAGGGTTTGTGTACGCGATTGTAATGATTTGAGAAATCCATACTAGAAGAGGCACATAGTGGATCTTTTTGCTATCCATCATTATACGAATGTGTAAATTTAAAAATGTCGTGGTAGTCGGGATGAAGAATGTCGAGAATTTGTAGCCAAGTGTTTGGTGTGTCAAAGTAAAAGTGAGCATCAAGTTCCTTGGGATTATGCGGCTGACAGAATACGGAGTGGAAATGGAATGAAATCACCATGGTTTGTGGTTGGGTTACCATTGACGGGGAGAGGCATGGCCTTCGATTTGGGTCGTAGTAGGCCAAATTGACCGTCAGCTCCGCTTCCCTACGGTGAAAACCGGCTATTCACTTGACAAGTTAAGCGAGAGATGTATATCGAGAAATAGTTCGATTTGCATGGGGTTACATGTCCATTATTTGAGCCAGGGGGTCCCAGAGTTTTGCCGAATTTTAGGAAAAGTGCGAGAGGCTTTGGGCACTTTCGACTGAATTTGATGCAAGCGTTCCACCCTAAACGGATGGATTAATGCGAGAGAGTGATCGGATCTGGAAGATATGTTAGGAGTTGTGTGATCGACCTTGAGGGTAGTTGGGATCAACACATTGCTTTAGTTGAATTTGTGACACAACAACGATTTCAATCAAGTATTGGAATGGCGCCTTATGAGAGCTTTATATGGGAGAAAATATGAGAACACCATTGTGTTGGGCCAGATTGAGTGAAAGAAGTGATTGGCTGAGCTTGATGAAGTGAAGAAAAGTGAAATGATTAGAAGTTGAAGGTGTGCGATGAAGACGAGAGAAATCATATGCAGGCATGAAAGAAAGATATTCGATATGGGATCGCGAAAGGTGTTTGAAAGTATACGCCTTGGAAGAGGTGATGAGATTTGGAAAAGACAGAAGTTGGGCCCTAGATTTGTGGCCTATGAGTGATTGAGAGAGGAGTGGGACCGGTGGCATCTGATTAGGCGTTTATAGAGTTTTGGAAAGATCCATGATGTGTTTCAACGTGTCCATGCTACAGTCTGGAGTCAAACCCGTCACATGTAGTCTCTT
>JAEQBH010006759.1:0-117290 GCA_016808115.1 Tetrastigma voinierianum
TGGCTTTTACTTGACCCAGCTCAGTTCATTGCTCCTGCAGACTTGTAATGACATTGAAAAGCTGTAATGCTGTTTTGTACATTGTACTTACCTAATCTCACATACATGGTTCAATCAACCAACTAATGTACCCTTTCTGTATTGGTCCCAACTGGTCTACCAATTCCATGCTTTTTTTCACCAGGAAATTTGATGTTATACTTCATTGCTAATATGGCTCCAAATTTACAGCTCATTCCACCAGATATAAGGGATGGAAAAGCCTCACCCACTGAATTTGCAGTGGGAAACACAACTGAATTCTTTGATTATAACTATGCCCAGACATGGGACTTGTTAGGCATCATAATATCAGTCAGTAGTTAATAGGAAATTTGCAAAATACCTTGTCGGCATTGCAAGTGATGGCTAATGTTTAAAATTACACTTGAACGTAAATTTCTGCATTCTTATAGTGCAGATAGAAGATTTGGAGTTTCCTAGGTGACATTGCTATGCCTATGTTAATAAAGATATTTATATTTATATTAAACCTAAACTTACAAACTCAACTTTTGGTGAAAGCTAATGCTTAACATAAGATCTTAGAATCATTACAGTGAGATCAATGACGCAAGCCCCCTTTCTACAATTTATTCCCGCTTATCGATTTATGCCCACGAATAACTGACATTTTCTACCTTCTACGCAAAGATGGTTACACATGAGGTGAAGGTATTAGCGATATTATTCATTAAACTCAAACCTTATAAGCTCGAAGTATAAGAGTCGATTGCGATCAGGATGAATTTTATTATTGTTATTTAACTACACAACATTCCTTCTTAATTCCAGGTTAGTACTCACGTAAAGGAACCAAATGATTCCTCTTCTTTCCAGTGTAGTAACATAATATTTTTAAGTTGACATGTCTGTTTACATGGAAGTAATAACAAAACTTTCTTATCTGAGAAAAATTGTGGTATCTTTCTATATACATGCCTAGCCTGCACTTATCTCCCTTTACTTGATCTTGTTCAATACAATCATGGAGTCTATGCATAAGGAGAAATATGATGCATTCTTTTAATGTGTGTTTTTCATCTCCCAATATATGTATTTCATGAACAAAGCAAGGCTGAAGATTTGAGAGTTTGCCTCAAATAATCTTTGCTCCTAAACTTAACTAGGGGCAAGGACCCAAAAAATGTTTATTATTAATTTTCATGCTCAGCAATTGCAGGAAGACCCAAAGATTGACTTAAGTCTCATTTTATTCTTCTTACCATATCTTCACTTAGGCAAGAAGAGTTCTCTATGTTGGTTGACAGATCCTGCTGGGAAGATAAACATATTTCACCAAGGGCACATCCAGAAAAATACAGGTTTGATGAAGCTGAAGTTGCCTCTGCTGGCAGTCTGCCAAAGATGTCGATTACGTGCGGGCCGATTTGGACACAAACCTGTTAGCTGTTTAGAATCAAGGCCTCCATCATCATGACTGCAAGGGAACTACATAATTTACTGTTAGGTTCAACAAATCTGATTACATCCAGTTCATAAAGTTATGTCATAAGAGAAATCTGAATCACCCTCTGAACCAAACCAACACTGAACATAGCTGAAGTATGTTGAAACAGTGCTTAATATGTCTCGAAAAGGAATTTCAACAAGGCCACCAGCACGGCTCTAGACTCAAATTTCAAGAGCCCACCACATCCTACTGTAATTCTCTTGTTGAGGCATCTGTCTGCCTTCAAATCGGCAATCCTCTATGTTCTTGGCTAGACCAAGCTTTGCTAACCATTAAATTCCACATCAGAATCAATTCTCCTAGTTTGTGGAGCATGTTTTCCAGCTTCTTCAGCGAGTTTGTGGAATATAGGTAATTGCGAAATAAAACACTCTTACATTGTTCTTTTTCCTGAAAATCAACAAGCTAATAGCTTATTCAGCATTGAGATATCTAGACAATTGCATTTTTCCAATTACTTCTTATTTGTCCATCCTAGCAGAGTAAATGTTACAGAAACCACTCCGGATTGAAGACAATAGAGAGGAGAGAACACAAATCTTCCCCCCTTTTTTAGTTATATACAATGATTCTAAGCATCTTGTCAATGAGACTAATCGCTATGCTATGTGCTCATGATGAACATATCCTCATCCGGCTTCCATGACTTGGCATCCAGTCAGTGTAATCCTTCCATGACCCAAAAATATATAAGTGAAGATCACCCCGTCACCAACCAAATTCATTTCCTCGCATAGTTCTCCTGTTTATTAATAAGAGATGCCAGGCACTAAATTGGCTTTTGTGGGAAATTTTTCACTCAAATAAGTCTATTTTTATATGCATAGTTTGTCAATAAAATCAAAAATCTCACCATGTGAAAAAGAACACATTAATGTCATATGGCTTCTTCAAGACTCTGCCGTAGAAACATTAGTATACCACACTAAAATATGCAGCTAGCAAATAGGAGTCTAAGAAGATGGAGAAGAAAGAATGCATCAATAAAATTCAAGTAGTCTTCTGTCTAGGATGTCAAAAGGAATCCATTCAAAAAGCAGGATTTATACATCCATGAATTTTTTTTTTAATCAGTAAACATATGGTATGATAAAGATTCCAAGCTGTACATTTTATTTTTAACAAGAGAGCTCTAAAAAACAAAAACATATGTAAACAAACCAAAAACCCTACCTACTCCCAACCATGTATAAACCAAAATAATTTATTATCAACACTATACGATATCTAAGTCCACAAATCAGAATAAAGTTTACTTAATCCTTTGGGCGTATGAGACTGCTCTCAAACACTAACTCTATTTCTAATACACAGAGATCCAAAACAGCCACATCTGAAATCAAGTATCCAAATTTTTTCTACGCTTTTTACCCATTTATTTCCACTTCTCGCTGCCTGTGCGCAAGGATCGGGACAAGGTGAAACCCATCTAATCCTACAATTACAAAAAACAGATCCCATGCGATTTGAAGATTTAACAATCAATGTTTGCCTACTTGGCCTCATCTTCCTCTTCAGACATATAACATCTATTTGCAAAAGTCATTCCACTGGCGCTAAGTTGGATCCAACGTGATCACTTTACTCCCGCATTTCAAGAAAGATCCAATTTTTAAAACAACCTGATTCCAATCCGTTTCTGCAGGGGAAATCAAATAAGTGTGGGAGATATCAAAGCCTTTATACATGATTTTAACCGAGAACCTTTTTTCCTTGACATCCTCAATGTGCTATCTCACCCGAGGGACTGGAATTTTGATCACGCAAGAGTTTGTATGTAATCTTACCATCTCTTCGCGTCACGCTGCTTATATGCCCAGAATGTTAGTGACTTCATGAAAATGGATCAGTCCAGTTCAAGAAACGGTGCTGTGCAGCATTGCAAATAGACTGGGTTTGCAGCAACAGCACATTCAGGTAAGGAGCTAGCAGTACTACCTTCACTTGGAATATATTAAGATTTGAAATGAATCAACTAATGGTTATCAGAAGATTCCAGAAGGTCATCATCATCCTTAATTTGATATTCAAATAAAATCAAATGTGAAGTCATCAATTGTTCAGTTAAGGGGCCTAACGAGGTGTATGAGAGAGTAACAGTGGCGATTGGAACCCAACCACTGAAGCAATGTGATGGCCCAGAAGAGTAGTGCCTATTAAAAAAATGAGAAATACGTGATGCCCAATACCAGTTCCAACTAAAAAACAAGTGGGTCCACAGAATAAAACTCGACTGTTTCTGTGAGGTGTGAAAAGACGGTCCCCATTTGAAGTTGCCTTTTTGCCATTGCCAATTTGATGTCTCCCGATGTATATCTTTTCTCTTCTTTCTTTCATTTTAATTCCAAAGAATCCAAGTCATTCAAGCAAGATCATGTGATAGGGTGCTACCTTCTTTGCTTTTCTCTTGGGTCCTTCTTCTCTTCTTCTTCTTCTTCCTTTAATCGTTTGGGCTTTTAATTTGTTATCAATTATACTCATTCTCTTCCTTTCTTTCTTTTCTCTTTCTTTTTTGTCCTTTTTTTAATCACTCTCTTTGATAATCAACTCAGCAACTCTGAGGCATCACACTGTACTTGAGTGTTCCTATGGCTACTGAGACTGTTATATCAGATCATACTACTACTTGATGAGGTGTTTCTGGCTTTATCCTTTCTTTTCATATATCAACATTGTTAAACCAGATTCAGATATGAAGTATTTTTGCCTCATAATAAAATTATTAGAAACCTTTGTGGGTTTCTTCTTCTTTTCTTTAATCCTTCTTTCTGAGCAATCAAAGTTGTGACTAGATGTATTTTTATATTGTGAGACTCCAACTGAGTATCTGTCGAAGGCTGGAATTGGTAAACCTTTTATCTTTAACACTTCTTAATCATGAGAAGCTGATAGTTTTATTTTTCATAATTCTGGCTTAGTCCTGCACCAAATGTTATATAACCATACTTTTCAGGGAAAATTCAGGATTTGCAGTGTGAGAGTGGATATTATGTCTTTTATTAGATGATTTCATGTTGTGAACAAAGGAGTTTAAAGTAAAATAGAAACACAGTAAAATGACATCAATCCTTTCTCATTCATTGAGACAAACAAATAGAAGTTGTGAATATGGATTTTCCCCAAATTCACATAGTGCCAAATCAACTCCTAAGGGAAGAACACACATTTTGTTCATTACTCCGGCTTTCCTTCAATAGAAGATCCCACAATCTTCCACACTTAGTCCTTTTCTTTGTTCTTTTGTATTTTTTTTTTTTTTTTTAATTCTTTAAATCTTGTAGATGAAGCTAATCATTTTTCATTTACTCACTATAGAGAAGGGTGATGATATGGAAAACAGATTCAGAAGAGATTACTGTTTCTCCTTCCAAGGAAATCGGAATGTAAGAAACCCAAAATATGGTAAGGCATCTTCAAGTCCAGTTCCATCTAAATCAGAGGTGCAGGAGGCTGAGAAGATTGAGTCAGCTCTTATAATCGTGAGGATTGATGACAGTCCCACAGATGAAGTAAAATTAGTTGAACAAGATACACTTTCGGCGAAGGAAACTAAGAAGAAAATCAGAGGTTGAGGAAGTAAAAGCAGTTGGCCAGCGCATAGCTCTTTCCATCCAAGAAACTGAAGAAGAAGAAGAAGAAAAGCTGAAGGCTGTAGATTCACGCAGTGTAGAAGCTCCTTCACCCAAAACAGAAGAAAAGATGGAGGAGGCAAGATTTGTTTTATCTCTCAATTAAGAGATACTTTCATGAAGGAAATTGAAGAAGAAAACTAGCATGAGGGGGTTAAAGCATCAACAGGAGACAATTTCTCTGTCCAATGAAACTGAAGAAGAAAAACCAACGGCTGCAGACTCACAAAGTCTCGAAGCTCCCTCATCTGAAGTAGAAGAAAAGGTGGAGGATAAGCAGATTGAGCCCTGAACAGGAGACACTTTCTTCAGTCAAGGAAACTGAATAAAGAGAAATCAAAGGTTGAGAAGTAAAAGCAGCTGAACAGTATAATTCCTCCCATCCAAGGAAACTGAAGAAGAAAACCAAAGGCTCTGGTGATTGTCTAGTCTAGAAGCTCCTTCACCTGAAGCAGAAGAAAAGATGGAGGATAAGCAGATTGAGCCTTCTTTAGTAATCAAAGAGGTTGAGAGGACCAATAACAGTCCTGTTGTGGATCAAGAAGTAAAACAGGTTGAACAAGAGACACTTTCTTTAGTGAAGGGAACTGAAGAAGAAAAATCAAAGGTTGAGGAAGTGAAAGCAGTTGAACAGGAGACACTTTCTCCATACAAGGAAACTCAAGAAGAAAAACCAAAGGCTGCTTAACTGCCCACTCAGCGTGAAGAAAAAATGGAGGACAAGCAGATTGAGCCTCCAGTAATCTGCAGGTTGAGAAGACCCAACACAGCGTCCTGCCATGGATCAAGAAGTAAAAAAACAGGTTGAACAAGAGACACTTTCTTTAGTAAAAGAAACTGAAGAAGAAAGATCAAGGTTGAGGAAGCAGGTTGAACAGGAGACACTTTCTCCATACAAGGAAAACCGAAGAAGAAAATCAAAGGCCAGTTGAATCGCAAAGTCTCTAAGCCTCTCCTAAAGAGAGAAGAAAATGGAGTGATACAGATTTATTCTCTCAAGCACCAAATAGGTGCCTAAAGACTGGGTATGCCTGAGGCTTCAGACATAAAAACAATTGAACAAGAGACGATTTCTCCATCCAAAGAGACAGAGGAAGAAGAACCAAAGGGTGGGGAAGGAGTCCCAAAGCCCTTCATCTTAACAAAGAAAAAGATGGTGATGAGCAGATTGAACCTCCGCCAGAAATCGCTAGAAGTAGAGAATATTGCAGGCCTTCTTCAGGTGAAGCAGTAAAAATAGTTGAACTACAGACAGCTTCTCCATCCAAGGAAACTGAAGAAGAAAAATCAAAGGCTGAGAAAGTAGGAACTGTTGAACAAGAGATAATTTCACTATCCCAGGAAACTGAAGAACCCAAGGATGCTGAATCATTGTTCAGAAGCTCCTTCATCTAAATCGGAAGAAAAGATGGCGTGCATACACTACACCCCTTCCATAAATCAAAGAGGTTGGGAATGCTGATGACACTCTTGTTTTGGATGTTCCAGTTGAAGATAATTCCACGGTAGCAAAAGAATCCTTTCTTGATGCTGACATACCCAGTGCTCCAGAGCCAGTAGTCCAACCAGCAGTTGAAGAACAACCACCTGAGAAACCAGCAGAACTCCACTGAGAATCAGCCAGGTGAAAAAGCAAAGATTCTTGACAGTCCTGACTCATCATTTGAAGCCATTAAGAAAACAGAGGAGCCATTGGAAGTTTCTCCTGCCAAAGAATCAGAAGCAGTAGTCAAAGAAAGAGAAGATTCAGGAAGTGGGTCCATTAAAGTAGAAAAACAATAACTGAAGAACTCAAGGCTACTTAAAAAGTCTACACAAAATCTGAGACAAGCCCCAAAGAAAAGTAAACTAAAGAAAAGAAAAAGAAACTTTGGCTGGACAAGTTTCGAGGGATGCACGTCCCTGAAGGAGGAGGAACCTTGCGAAGATCAGGAGTCTTTTCCATTTACAAACTGTGGACCAACTTATTCTACTAATCATGAAGCTCCGCTTGATCCAGAACAGGAGATGAGGGAAACCTCCTCTCATATTTCAGAAAAGGAAGTCATGGAGTTAAAGGATCAAAGAGGATGAAGCAAAGGATGTGAAACTGTGAAGATAAGAATGAAGAGCAAAAAGATTAATAAGGAGTTGATCCAGCCAGAAACACTGAAAGTTGAGGATGTGAGTAGTCTGCTTTCTAATGTTGATGTTACTGAAAACTGTTTGAAAGGGAGAAATGTGGAAACTAAGAAGATAAAGACAATGTGAGTTCTGAGATACTCAATCCAGCCAAAAACAACACACAGCTTTGTGATGCTGGTAGTTCCTGTTACTGAGGTTTCAGAAATTGTTTGAGGGAGAGAATACACAGCGAGATGTTTACAGTTTCTTAATACAAGAAAGAAGAGGCCCGCCATCAGTAACAAACCTGAGACAAAGATACAAGGTGGAGAGGGAAAACTGTATGAGGTCACTACTGCTAATATTGTTGCTTCAAGTCTAGAGCCCCGGAGACTGAAACGGAAGTGAAAGGAGAGTCCCAGGAGACTGAATTAGAACTTAAAGAAAAGAAACTGTGTGCCAATACAGATGAGTTGAGAAGGAGAAAGAAGTTAATGAGGCTGCCAACTGATGTCCAAATGGAGTCTGCAGATGGTGTCCTGAAAACTCGAAGACCAGCCAAACCAAGAGGTATCAGCCAAACCAGCTCAAAAGCAATCAAATACCATAATGTCAAAGGTAAAACAGTCTCTTGTGAAGGCTAAGAAAGCTATAACTGGAAAATCTTCAAAATCTACCCAGCGCGATGATTTCAAAGCTGAAGCATTTGACATCATAAAACTCTCGCAGAGATTTATATGGGACACATAGTAGCTTCCATCAGTTTTCAAGGATAAATATGGAAGTAATAGTGGTTTGCATCAGGGTTGCTGTTTTCTGTTAGTCTTTGGATTGCTGGTGGATTATTATAGCAAAGGTGTGTACATAACTGAACAACACACTCTGCTCAGTCTTGTAAAAGTACATACTTCATTTTCGCCTTATTCTTTTAGTTGTATGCGTTGTTTGGTGGTTGATTGATTGATTGTTGTCAATAATGCTGCTAGACTTAATGTTTAATCATAAGGATTGATGGCAGATTTTGTATTCTGGTTGCATTTATTTCACTTCAGCTTTGTCAATGCGTTACCTTCTGCATTTCACTTGATAAAATAACTTTTATTCTTCCAATGGAATTTCACTTAAAGGCAAATCTAGTGCTCAATTCAACCAGCCTCTACTTCAATTGCATAGAATCATCTAGATGAATCCATTTTCTCAAAACTTGTTCTTTCACTTAAACCCTAGACCACCATGTTCTTCTCACAAATCAAACATAATTGTTTTTTAACCTTTCACTTCTTCTTGTCATCCTACTTTCAAACTGTACAGACTGCAAATGAGATCAGTGAATGAAGCAGAGTCCATTTCCTAATTATTCCAACTATCAAAATTAAAAGAGAACTCAATGGTTTGTAGAGAATATGATTACTATTAACATCAAAATCTGGGTTTTCAGGGGGAAAAAAAATCATATACAGTGTTATTGAGCTTCATACCCCACAAAAATGACAGGATGGTCAAGAACTCCATGATTAAGCAAGTAGAAAGCAGCCTTAAAGTTGTATTTTTCTTTGAAAGGTGGGTGGACCCTGTCGATGGATGGGAGGCCAGTGAGAGTCACAAGTAGCGATTAGAACGCTAAGATCATTGCCCACACGACCCATTGTAGTGGAGTCGGGATGGATTAATGGATACCTAGAAAAAGTTGAGATGAAATTTCTTGGCTGGTAATGCTGTCACCAAGAGCTAAACAGTGAATGAAACCAAAGAACAAGCAATGGTATGCAGCTGAATTAACAAATTCTAATGTTTCAAAACAGAGTGTTATCCTAAACTAGTTTCCTTTATCACTACAATATCCAAAACTGCAGGGAAACATCCACAAACTATTATTAAGACTACTTACTGCAAATAAGAGGCAAGACTTCCAAATATGTGTTTTTTTAGCGGCTGTGTTGGAAGAGACCATTCACCAATTCTTATTACACCAATTGATTATCGCCCTCTATGTAGATTGTCTACTCCCTTGTTACATGCCAGGTCTTCCCAAGACGGCTATGAGCTATTATTAGTTAAAAGGCTCCTAGTGGGAAAAACAAAAAGTTCTGGAAATCAGTCTTTTGCATTTTTTGACGATTTGAAAGTGAGAGAAACGGTATAACTTTAGGACGGACTTTAGCTGTACAGAGATTAAAGTTACTATTCAAACATCTAGTCTAGTGGAGTTGGAAGAGACACATAGTGAAGAAACCTCTCCACTTATAGGTTTTTTGGAGTGGGTGGTCTCTAATTGAGGGGTTGGTGAGGTTTTTTTGTTCCTCCTTCCTTTTGCCTTTGGCTGCCTTTATACTTCCTATTTACTTTGTAGCTCTGCTTTTGCTTTGCTAATCTATAAAAAAAAAAAAAACTTATATTAAGACTACTAAACATTATCAAAGGCATGAGTTATAGAATAGCTAACGCTATTCTAATAATCAAACATGGGGGAGAGAGAGAGAGAGAAGGAGAGTTGACTTGCATGCCAAACTATGATTTCATTAATTTAAAGAATATTAACACTGGTCTAAACACATTTGAATATAATGATTCACAGAAGTTCTAATCTTTGATACGGGAATAAGTGGATGAACACAAAAGTGAGTGTACAAATGCAAGAGAAAGGTTAAAACTCTCAGTCTTTTCATTGTACCAGTATCTGTGCAGTTTTCAGTCTTTGGTGTCCTGAAACTACTATTCTGTCATCACTTTGCCTGTCAGTTCCAATTCTCACTCTGCAACCCCAGGTAACGCTTTCTATAAAGTGATGATTTGCCCATTCTGACAAACAATTACAAGATGCAATCTTCATAGGCTTCAAAATGATTCCTTTCTCCATCTGTGCTTTATCATGTCTGGCGATGACAAATCTGCATACACCTGGTGTGTGGTGTTAATGTTTTCTTTCTTCAAACACTGATAATGCCAAATCACTTGAATGGAAAATCAAGAATAACGGAATCAATAAAACCACCCACATTGCCTAACAGGTAAAATGTCATTTGTGCTGGCTGGAGTCAAATAATTTCACTGACTAACATCAGCTTGATCCTTTAAAGCACACTGCCTTAATATTACAGACATTACAAAAAACACAAGTTTATTGGCTAAGATTACCTTAGGTTAACTGCAACTCGTTTCAAAGAAGTTTGTTAGATATTTGTGAGAGGTTCGACGGCTGCTGATTCTGTAGTAATCTGTCTTTATATACAACAAAGAAGCACAAATTTGATATTATCTTTACCTTATTCTAGTTTCATTTTGATTGAGGATTCTGCATCCATAAAACTGGGAAAATAAGTTCTCTGAAAGGCATTCCTGAAACTTCTACAAGGTACAAAGCATAACAAATAAGTAATCATAGGAGTAGTGATGCTCATACTAAAAAGATATTGAGCAAACAGTACCCAAGTATTTTTCTCCAGGGACCATTATCTCTTATAAATGGGGAATTATGTCTAGATTTTGCGCTGCCATAGTTACATTATACTACTTTACATAATCATGCTATTAGTGAAACATGAGAAAGAGGATCAGCTTACTTTCACAAAGAAATTAGGGTCTTTGTTGGCATTCTTCTGCCAAAGAGTTTAATTTGAGGGCAACACATAAGATAGAGAGTGATAAGAGAGTGAGCGGAGAGAAAGAATCCTACATTCATGTCTGTGGATGAGACAGAGTAAAAATCCATGGGCCATCTAACAAATTTATGCTCCCACCCCACATCCCAACCCAAATTGAAAATGAAGCAGAAAACACATTTCATTTTACACAATGAAAGTTTTTGTATTAAACTTGATCGCTACTTCTCCTGTGAGTCTTTTTAGAGCAAAGGTTTCGGCATTTCCTCTTATATACCAAGTCTTCCTGTTAAAGATATATATACTTACATTTTCATGTAAACAAATTCTAATCTTGCTGATAGTGGTGATTTCGTTTTTTTTCTTTCAGAAAATGCAACCCAGAGAATGGACAAATCTTGAGTTGGAATGAGCACTGGCATCATTGTTTTGCATCACTTTATCTCACTTCTGTGAGTTCACGTTTTGTATCAGGTCCTTTGAACCCATGAGCAGACCAGGAACTTCCATAGCGCCTGAAGCCCCTGCATTTTCAGTGCCATGGAAGACTTCATAAGGGACCCCATCAGAATTAATGGCGCATGAGGCATTGGACAAAGGAAACCCTTGACTTGGAAGGCCAAACATTTGAAGGTTGATCCACCATCCAGTAAATAGGAGGGCCAAATAGCTCCACTAGAAATGTAAGTTCTTGCATTGAGGTGCCTGAATAATGGGGCAACGGGAGAACCACTCACCATATCAAGCATGCCTATCCCATAAACTATCCCATTCCCATGCCCATCTCTAACACCCATGCGGGGGCGTCTCACATGAGCTGTACATGCAGTCCAGCTATAAGACATCATGAGGCATGCATAACCAGTTCCATTATTAATTCATGCACAGCAACATGACATAAAGAACTACTGATCATCAAACAGGAAAACAAAATAGAAAAAGAAAAATGAGAAAGTGGTGGTGAAAGAAAGCTAATTGTACTTAGTTGAAGGCATAGTCTGAATGGCCTCATCACATTGATGCTTGTCCACCTTATCATTCTAAATGGATAATCAGAGAATCCTTCAAACTTAGAAGTAATCACAGTTAATCATTGTTCACCAACATCCGTAATGCTTCACAAATTTAAGAAATTAGTTACTGAGCTGACAAATCAGCTCAGCTAGTCAAAAACATTTTCTGTATGTAGTATCATACCAGTGCCCATAGAAGTTAATCCTGTGCATGTGAACCACAAGAGCCCCATGAGAGAAAACAAAGAGTGCAAAAACATTAGGCTAAAGCTAAAGGCCAAAAACTAGGCCTTAGACCGCCTTCAACATATCAATGAAACCACAGGACAAGCATATGTAAGACCAAAGTTTAAAACCCTTGTCTGAGCTCAGCTTTTACTTTCAAAATTTCCATATTTTGAAAAATAATACCACAACTTAATTTTTCATCCTCAAGACAAAGTAAACTAACATGCAGTCATTACAAAACTTATATTGTCATCAAGCAATTAGTTTGAACGCTAGATAGTACATCAACCTCTTACTGTGCTGGTATGAGTTCTGTAATGCACCAATCTTCTGTTGATCCATCCTTCCTCTGTTTCCAAATGTCCAAAAAGCACCAGATAGATCTTAAATCTGGAACCAGCAATGATTAGAGAAAACTCAAAGGCAAAAAAAAGAGTTAATGTCACTTTATTTCAACCCTTCAGACGCCCCCAGAGCAGCTGTGGCTCTTTTCTGCTTCTGTCAGCATACAGTGTAAGGTAATAACAAAACACTACTAGTGCAGGCAGGTGAAAGAACAGGTAAATGTGTTTTCTTCTCTCCCCTCCCTTCTCCTCCTCTCTGCTTTCCTTTCTCTCTCCTCTTTCTTTCCCCTCCCTCTCTCTTCTTCTTTCTCCTTTCTCTCTTTCTTTCTTTTCTTTCTTTTCTGTTTTGAATGTCTGCACTTCATGCTTCCTGGTTTCTCTTAACTATAATTTCCTTTAGTAGTTTTCATTTTTCACCCACTGATTCTTCTTCAAACATCCTGCAAATAATTGATTCCTGTCGTTACATGGAAGAACAAGGGAAATAAAGGAAAATTCAAAACAAGAAAACAACAAAATTGAACCTTTTCACTCACTTCACTTGGCATTCAGACTCCTTCTGTGTCACGGCCTTTCTTTAAGTTGTGCTTTGATCATTTGAAGCCTCTCCACGCTATTGCCTGAGCAAACAGAAGAACAAGCAACATGCCTACAGGCTTTTCACCATCTGAACTTCATTGAAGCCTTTGCAACCAAGAACTTAAGGTTAGAGGATTGATCATTCTCACATCCCAAGATTTGTCATCGCAGAGTGTCAGTTTTAGCCACCACTGTTTCAAACCAACCTCGCAGGTACCAGCTACAACAGGTTCTGCCATGGAATCCATTATCCTTCCAAACTACAACTGAGTCAACATTGTTTCGATTCAAAGCAGGATTTCGAATGCTTATAGTAGGCTGCTATCCCTTACTCCCAACCCTTTTCTTTGTTTTGATGAACCCGGACCGTGAATTAGCAACAATATTCTGAAGATTAGCTTTTAAATTGAGCTGGCGCTTCTATGGAAATGTGAGGTCTCACGCCGTATGGCTGATACCCAGCCTGTCCTGATCTTGCTTCTGGGTCTTTGTGCTCGAAAACCACTGCAAGCCTCGGAAAGCGCATGGAGTTGTTGAGAAACTGTGGCTGCGCAACGCGTTGCTTTGTGTTATTACCACTGGATCTGAAACTTTGATCCTATAGATGGGAAATAGCGTTTCCATACCGCGTTAGAGACGATGGAGGATGCAAATACAGACCACTTCTAGCCTCCTAGGCTCATCACTGTTTCAGAAGCTTTAGATTTATCTCTTGAAACTAGATCAAAATATTAAGATGCGAAATTCCGTGTTAAACTAAATTGTTCGAGATTTGTTAAGACTCCCCTCCTCCCCGACGCAAAATTACAGTGAGTGGATAACTCATTTGCAGTGACACTGATAATTTGCAAGAAATCTGAACAATAATCGTGTTGTAAAGATCTTCAATGGGATAATTCAACCAAGGTACCATATCATCAGTCTTGACCTCAACCCCATTTCAGTAGATGGCACTGGGACAATGAAAATTCATTCAAGATGAACCATTGGACTGCAAACCTCTCCCATCTTCGAATTAGTAGCATGTCCAGTGTTCTACTACGAGGCTTAGGGGTGAGGATGGAAAACTGTTAGATAAGGGCTCTTCTTAGCTCTACTGGGCTGACCCTGCAATCATAATCTTGACCTGCCTCCTGGCTACCAGCCAATAAATCATTCTCAGGGCCTGCATTACAGCCAGAAAAACAAAACCAAATAACCAAAAAGGGAAAGCCAGGAAATATTAAGAGTACCTCAGTAATACACAATCAAGAGTCTGCTTGTAAATATGGTAAAAACTTACCCAAAAGAGAGATCATTGGTTTTCGTTGACCTGATTCGGTTTCCCTTGGCCATTCGACAAAGCCAGAGAAAGGCATGATGAGGATTTGTATTACTATTTTCACCACAATCGCTTAGTATGCCCCTAAATTCAGGCACCTTGCCAAGCTGTTGCGCCTTTACGATTCTATGTCAACCCTCCCTCTCAAACTAAAAAACCAGCATGGCCATGAGCAGAATCCAAGCAAAATAGTTGAAGCAAAAAGGAAAGCGCTACTCTCCCAGCTATAATTTCAGGAACGAAAATCTTGCTTTTAATACCAATGTCCTAATCACTAAATTACATAGAAATTAAAAATGAATTTATCAGTCAAACGAATTCTTTAATGACTCAGAAAGATCCGAAAACCCTCTAAATTAAGCTGCCTTGAGTTAAAAAAATCCATCTTTTCCGCTTTTTCAATCATCAAATAATAAATTAAAAAAAAAACCCAGAAAAACCCGCAACAGATTTGCTAAATTATTCAATAAAGACCTCAATAATCTCCACTAAAAACAAGATACACAAACAAACCCAATCTCAGAACCAACCAATTCGGCTTCTCAAAATCCCAATTATATCACACCCCAAGATCCTCACTAGTCACCACCTGCAAGTGGCAAACTGCCGTGGAACCTAATGAAAAGAAAAACAAAAAGCTTTTGAAAATTCGAAACCCCCTCCTTTGAACCGAACAACAAAGGATTAATCCAGATGCATGAAGATGTGAAAAAGACTGAAATCCTTGAGACCTGAAACTGGAAGTTATCGAGAGAGGGGTGAGATGGTAGTAGTAGAAGACGGCAGCGCTTTCAGGTTCACCAGGAAGTTTGATTTATTATAGGGCAGGGCTAACCCCCTCGGCCCTCTCCACCTTGTGCCTTAACCGCCAGTCAAGTTCCCTTTTCAACCAACTATACTTCACTTCAAGTTTGCACTGCTTTTCTAGTCTCTGGGTGCTCCCTGTGAGTTTTTTGGCTCTCCCTTTTTTCTTCCATTTCTGTGGTTCTGGGTAATGCAGGGCATTCAGATTTGTCTCGATTCTAGTCCAACGGGTTCTTGTGAATTGTGTCACATTCTCATTATTGAAATTGCATTAAGGTTTTAAGTGATTTACACCTCTGTCTGCCCCATACACCATACTCATCCCTTTATGGGCCAATAATGTTTTAAAACCAGTCATTAAATCTGAAAAATATGAATTAATGGTCAAATCAATGATTCAAACGTGATCAACCATATTAAACTGAAATCAAAATCATCCATCAACGATGAATCACGACTGATCCGATTTTTAAACATCAGATTTAAACTCCTAAAGATTAACCTCGACTTTCGTTGTGTGCAGTAAATGATAGTGGCTCAACGTGATAAGGAGACGCAGTGTCTCTGTTCCATGTATCTGAATTGGACAAATATTATCCGGTTCCATTCTTCATATTTTTAATGTTATCCCAACATGAAGTTGTTAATTTAGGTTTATACAGAAGATATGGTGGTATATATATATATATATATATATATATGTATGTAATGTATGCATTGGGTTTGGAAGTTTTGGGTTCTCAAGGATACACAAAGCAATTGTCTTTGTCCATCATGGGTTTATAATTTATTGAGTCACTGTTACCTAGAATTGAACTCTACATTTGTTACTATTTGTAAAATGAAAAAGCACATTCTTTTGTTTTATTTGAAGGTACTGAAGAGATGGTGTTCAGCCAAAAGGAAAATGTGAGATCAGATCATCAAATTTCCAAATATGTTTTTTTTTTTATAAGATGAATTATATTTCTTTGTACCCCCACAATCATTCATTATCAAAGACTTGTTAAAGAAGATAATGTGAGTTTAATAGGGACACCCAAACTGCTACTCTCATCCAAAGTGATAGAGAGGAAGGACCCAATTTGATTAAAAATATGAATATGATTAGATTTGGGTTGATGAGATTAGATGTCCCTTGTCTTCAATGATCAGATCAATGCTTGTTTAATTGCCCTTTTACTCAGCACCCTATTAAATTTGGCTGAGACTTAGAGAGAGAGATGGAGAGAGAGGTGGTGGGTGGGTAATGATCAACAACAAAAAAATAAAAAAATCAAAAGGAAAATGTGGCCTTCCAGTGACCCAGTAAGGGATTTGGCACTATCCAGTGTGGACCCCCCACTGTCCTCATTTCTAGCATCTTTTCCCTTTAATTTGCTTTCCCCCTTTGGTGCATATGCGTGTATTGTTCCATCTTCAGTGATTTGATTGATTTTGATTGTGATTCTGATTCTGACCCAGAATTGTTTTGAGGAGGGGAGGTGGAATTCACTCTGACACTCTGCTCATCTTTTGTGGCTGCGGAAATGGACTCTCAACATTGCCATTTGACACCAACCCGGCACCTTTTTTTTTCTTTTTTTTGCGTGTTTAGGTAGAATGTAAACGTGTTTTAGTCAAATTTATGTTAACATGCATAACTCATGTTTGAGTCAAATGGACTTTCTATTTTGGCATCTCATGACCCAGATATAGACTTGACAAACTTTGACACGACTCATGAACTGATGCTTTTTTATACGCTTAGGCTGAAGATAAACTGCTTTAATCTCAAATCTTGACACCCGTTATTCGCTTAATAAACGGCATTATATTCGCACACTCATATACATGAATCACGATTGACTAATATTAAGTCAATTAATATTTAATCCAAGATTAACCAATTTATAGATTATTTGCGCAAATATTAAATTGATTAATTATAATTTATTATTTAATCACTCAAATTAAAAACGGGTAACACGGTCATGTCGGTTACCTAATTAATAATCGAACAGATTCGACTCATATTTTACCCATTTATTATTCATATCGTCAATCGACAAATACAATAAAAACTCATATCGATACGCACTGCCGATAAAGAATCGCCACCCCATCGCGCAGCCACATAAGGTTTACCATTAAATTTTACCCCCAAATTTTGAAAAATAATTAGATAATATGATTCAAATGATCAGATTCGCGGTTACAAAGCAGTTTATTTTTACCATCAATCGCCACGCCCTAATTTTTACGCTTCGCTCACCATGACAAAAGTTCGCGCCGGGCCGATTTTTCGCGAAAATCGGTTTTCGCCGAAGGGAACAATTTGTGGGCTTAAAACGGAAGAAAAATCGGAGAAAAGCCGATTTTTTGGAAAAATCGATTTTTTCCTAAAAACCGAGATACTTCTCAGTGCCTCTACTTTTTCCCCACTCCAAAATACGAAAAATCGCTTCTAACTGATTAAACCCCACCAAATGCCGAAATGCGATCCTCCAACCACTAGTTCACTGACGCACTTATTATATAACGCAAACTTTTTTATATTCTTATTATTTATTTGTTCATAAATCATTTTATAATATTTTATTTTATTTTTATTTACATTATAAATTATAATATTTTAAATTAAATAATTTGAAAAAAGAAATAAAATAATACCACGAAAATTTTAAAATTATAATATATAATATTTCAATCTCCTCATTATCTACATAATATTTATAATAATAACAAAATAAATAAATAATATATCTTAACATAATAATATTCGACACATATTAAACATAATATTTAATTTAATAATTACTAATCCATTTTATTTTAATCACCTTAACAAGATAAGAATCATTTCTCATAATTTATATAATTGCAAATATTTAAAATTTTAATAATCGATATTTTCAGAAAATATTCACCGATATTTGATCGAGCATTTTCGTAAAATCACCATCGATATATCCGCTTAATCGATATTTCGATCCTCATTCGCCTCTGCCCACCCTACCCGATGATGACATAGTGCTCAGCGAATACAATAAAGACTTGTTATTGATACGACCTATGGATACGAATCGCTGCCCTATCCTGATAGGGTGCTCCGCTTCCCTCACCTGCACTCACCCAAACCCAACCATGTCATACCTATGAAAGACAATGGCTGCTTTGCCCACTGTTCTGTAAAGCTTTGAGCTGTTTTCTTGATGAAAGGGCGGCCACTGAACTATCTTCAAGGGGGAATTCAAATCACTAATAACTTCTGTTACGGCAAACGCCACCAGTTTCTTTCTTTAATCTTTCCCAGGAAAATATACAATCCCTTTCAAAAGAAAAACCCAACTCCTGATGCCACAGGAGAAAAAAAAAGCATGGACTCACCTAACAATAACGTTTACTTTCGTTCTTTCTTTCCCTAAAGCAAAGACTTAACCCACATCGGTCTTTCTCAAACAAAGCATTCTTATCTTACCTTGCAAATGGTAGATCGTGTATGAATCGTCTTCCAAGAAATTACAAAGACCCGGTCTTCAACGAATAAGTAGACTTAGTTAAACTATCAACATCGACCACCACATGGATTATCACGTACTCCACTTCCTTAATGCCACTACAATGGTGGACCAGGAGCTAATAAGAGGACGACACGTGGTGTACCTCAACAGTATAAATTGACTCGATTGTAATCTTTTAAGCATATATGTAATTTTCCTAGCAACTAGAGAGATACAAATTCCTTGAAAATAATTCATTTCCATATATATAACTTTGCAAAAATTGCAAATGGTGTAGGCAAATCAGATCATGTATGAATCATCCTTCCAAGAAATTACAACAATTCTTCAAAGTCCTTATGAATAGACTGACAGATAAGGCGACCCAGAAGCCAGAAAAGGTAGAGCATTAGACAAACACCTACTCAGCAAAACGTGTTAGTTGCATTAGGGATATACCCCACCCTAAGATATTACAGTTCAATATTTAACATTCCAATAATGAGAAAACCAAACTGTTTCTAACATAAACCGTAATCGTCTAGATAAGTATATTTTGCCTAAATTTGTGAATCAAGTTTGCCTATGATGACTTCATTTTGTTTTTATTTTTAAATTGTCCACAAACCCCAACAGAGCAACAACCTTAAAAACAATACAGAATGGAGCCTATTGTTAATCCAAAAGAGCACGTAAGCGTATGGGATAATCAATGCATGGTGCCTATTAGAACTTAATGAAAACAATAGCTCAAGGCTTGGGTTTGCTTTTTATTTAACGCCGAACAGAACCCTTTTTGAAATGACATCAATAAAGACTTACAAAGATTTAAGATGTTGGTTGCTTTTAACACGCTCAGAAGAGTGATAAAGAATCCAGACCCGATTATTCTCTGCCTCGCCACCTCGTTCCACTCGATACGCTTCATGAACTGTGAATTCCGCTTAATAGTTATTATTTTCAACCGAGACGGTCGACTGCTCATAGATATTACCTCGCCCGCCGCCCTATCCCGGTTTATATTTTAAAATATTTTTATTATTTTATTTATATTTTAATATAATTACTAATAATAATAATTAGAATGCATTAAACACTTATAAAAATTCATAATATTTTTATTTTTTATGAAATATAATAATTTTAATATAATAAAATAAAAAGCAAATATAAAAATAAAAATAAAAACAAATCAAATGTAAATAGAGGGGTTTAGAAATTCATCCCCGCCACCTCATTTAATTTTTTTAACAGATAAAACCCACTACTTGTACGGTCGCCTAGTCCCAAACTCTCCTGTCATTATCCCTGGGTATAGGTTGTCATACTCTTTCTTTTCTAAGAATGATTTAAGCTTTTTCTTATTTTTACTTTAATTATTTTTTCTAATAAAAGTGCCTAAATATTTTCACTTTTCTATTCGTAACTTTTTTAAAAAATTCTCAAAGAATGCTCATTAAAATTTTTAAAACAAACACCTTATCATTAAGTCATCATTTTCACATTAAGCCAAAAACAAACGCCATATCAATTTCGATAAAGTTGGCATTGACCCGATGATCCCATGTAAAATATATCAGACGGTAAGAGATACTTGTATTTAAAAATGAAATACACAGCCTCATACAGAGATAAAACAGAGATATTATAAATAAATGGAGGTGAGGCCCTTTTGAATAATGGAGTGTAGGAAGACTGACCAGACTGTAAATAGTGCTTTGTCTGGGGCTGTGGTTCCTTTCTATTCTTTCTTACACAGTGCTAACACATTCTGCAGACCATTTGTCTCTGCTTCGCTGCAATCTGCACGTGACTGATAGACCCATCTAACATGATTTTTATTGTGAAAACATACGGTAAGAGGAGCAGAAGCACAAAATAGGGTGCTGTAATCTACCACCAACTTGTCTTCATCTTTTCTCCAACAATATCTAGTATTAATATAATTTTTAATGTCCCTGAAAATCATGCCCAATGTATAGCAATTCAAATATAGCATGGTTTTTCAATAAGATAATGATTGGTATTTCCTTGCTCCAAATCAATATGTACATATATGTTCAGGCTACTACCTACTCCTCCTTTGGTGTTTACATCCCATAGGCCTTGCATTAAAAAATGGAATGATTGGAAAAAGAAGAAAATATTTGTCTATGAAACGCTTCAAATGATTCAATTGTTTGTAAATATAACATTATAACTCCTACCCATAGATTTACAAAATTCAGGTTCAAAAAATTTACTGAATCTGTAGAGTGAGGCAGAGATCAGGGAAGCATAACTTTAGCCAAATATGTGTGGTAGGTAATAGATTCACATGGGTATTAGTTCCACAGTAGAGGGACTATGTGTTTTCTCCAAATAGATATTTCAAATTGGTATATGGAACTCAAGGTTTTAATGGGGTGGTTCCAGGAGGCTTGCCCATACGAAAGTTGCCTACAGAACTCATTAAAGCCAACTTGTAATGTAGCTCAACTGTGTTGGGCAACAACATTAGAGACATTTGGTTTTAATGAGACTGTGTCGGCATCATTACTGCAATGCCATCGGAAAGAGAAAAAAGAAAAAAAGAGTAATTACTTCTCACCAGAGAGGGGTTGTGAGTTGCACTTCTATGGACAGGCAATAAATAGATCATTTCCTATATGAAATGGACTTAAGAAGGAAAAGCTTTCACATTGTCACAATGATTCCCCTTGATAAAATTTCACCCATTAGTGTACAAAAACCCACTTTGGTTCAATGTAATATGACTCTCTGAGGGATTATTCTTTGAAGAGTTCAAAAACAAAAACAAAAAAAATTAAAATTAAAATTAAAGGAGGAAGAAAGAGACTAGTCTTAGAGGTGTACAACTGTAAGATGACCACATCATAGTTATATCATGCAAGAAACAAATCAAAGAGAGCACCAAATAAGGAAGTAATCCCACTTTCTAATTTAATTTGCTTTCGAACAGAATCCTCTTTGTAGTATGCATGCAAGTTATGTTTTGAAAGATATACAGGGACAGAAACAAACCCGTGTAGATGGAGAATCTGACAGAGACAGCTCCACCCTCATCGGATAATAATCGCAACCGTCCTTCTTCCAAGGCAGCAACCCTAATCAGATAGCAGAATGCTACCCGCTCATGCACCTTGTCTTCACATTAGAAATTCTGGTTATCTGATGCACTCCACAGCCCGCAACACCCAAGAGAAGCAGAAGGTACAAAAGGCAAAAAGACCCAAAGGACAGCTTTGCAGAAATTCCAAAACAACTCATTATTAAAACGTAACATAATTAAGGATATAGTTTTTGTACACGTCCATCCACAAGAACCCGGGTTTTAAAATAACACAGTTATGTCATAGACTTAACTAAACCTTATCTTTGCAAGTCTTCACAAGCAAGAAAAGAAAGCATCCTGTCTCTCGTCGGGGTTTTTAAACTGTTTCTCCTGTTGGTTATATGTGAGCTCTGGAGATGATCTGATGATCATTTCAATGCAATCTTGGAACCTATTTCAGCCACCTGCAGCAATAAAACTTTCTGGAAATCTCTTTGCCTTATAATCACTTCAGCTTACTTCAAATGTAATGCCCTAATTCCATTGAAGCACAGCATCCAAAGCTCTCTGCCTGTGATTTCTAGCAACCAGCTTGGTCAAGCATCTGCAGAACAAAATCAGGCTATAATAATCTCAAATCCACGTGATATTTGATCATAAAATTTCATAATTATGATGATAATACATAAAATCTTTTCTCCAAACAAAAATCAACGAGGAGAGACTGAAAACATCAAGAGTACCTGATGGAAGCAATTTGAGGGGATGCCTTATTAATTTATTGCAGAATGCTTTTCATAGGCTTCAACATTATCAAGTAATTTATTGTGCTATCTTTGCAGATCCACTGAATTAGAAAAGTAATTAGCATGAATATGTACTCACATCTATAATGAGAATCCCAATCCTCTTGGCACTAGAAGAGAGTTCATCCAAAAGTCCATAACAATTTTATTACGATTCCAAAGCTCAGATGCTAATGACAAATGATAGAATATCTCACAGTTCAATTAGCTAATGATGCATTTTGTTTCCTTTGCATTCAAAAACAGCAACCATGACTCAGAGAAGATAAACTTCTTGGTCAAGCCGAAAAGATTTGCTGGCCAGATGTTCCTACTCCCACCCATGCTCAGCCCTTTACCTTTAACTTAAGTAGAAAGAGTAAGGTGAAGAGGGGGGAAACATGGAGAAGTATATTAACATACAAGTAGAATGCCTATTGGCAACAATGATAACAAAAGACAAGTGAATACAAAGGTCTGCGAACAGGAAACCGGATACAATAAAGCCAAAGCTCTAGCCTCTAAAGAAGATTTCAAGATTTGATAATAATGTTACAGAAGAAATTCGATTAGGCAGCCAAAAAATACAATGCTAAGGGGGGATATTGCAATTTACTTTTTCTTTAGAATAATGTTAATCCCGATTAAAAAGGAAAATTAAAAGAGAGGCTCAAATTGTGTTTGGGACTCATCAAACAGCTGAGCTGCCTAGCTCAGTAATTCCATGAACAGAAACCATCTGCAAAACCAGGAACTGATTGATATCCCTGATAATAATCTCTCTGTCAAAAATCTTCGAAGCAAGTTTCATAACTGTATGACAATGATCACAAGTCCTCAGGTTCTTCTTTATCCTAATGGGATAATCAGTAGGAAGGGTTAGTAGTCCAAATGCAAGGGCTAGTTTCTCACTATGATACCATAAGCCCCGTCTCATTTCATCTGACTGTTAGTACAAGCCAGTTTGTCATATTACCCTTCTTCTTCATCAATTTCTCCATTTTTTCTAGCATCTTATAGATCTCACCCGTACTAGAATGTGATCTATCATGTGAAGTGAACACAAATGTCATGTTCTTAATATCAATCCAGCTACAGCCAGGTTCCTTTCTTATCCCATTGACACCTATCAATCTCCCACGCTAGCTTCTTTCCAGCCTTCCACAGAGTACATGTTATAAAGCAGCACATAGTTTCCTGGATTATGTGGCTCCATCTGAAAAAGCCTCTCTGCAACTTCTCTTCCCATTTTCAGATCCCCATATTTTCGGCAAGCCCCAAGCAGAGCTCCCAAGACAGATGGGGTGGGCTTCATTGGCATTGATTCGATAAACCTATTAGCTTCATACAAATCGACCAGCACGACCAAGCAAGTCAACCATGCAGGCATAGTGTTCCGGTCCAGGGTTTATATCATAAATTTTCTTCATGGAATTGAAGTAAGCAAGTCCCTCTTCAACACGCCCAGTATGGCTACAAGCTGATAGAACACAGACAAAAGTAACATGACTCGGTTGGATCCCCTCACTTAGCATGTGCTCAAACAGTTCAATCACTTGATTTGCACAGCCATGCAGCCGATAAGCTGAGATCATGGCTGTCCAACTGATTACATTGTGATCCACAATCCCTTCAAAGACTCGATAAGCATCAACCAGGCTCCCACATTTTGCATACATTGTAATTAAAGGGCCCAAGACACGCATATTCTTCACATACCCCAATTTTATTATCTGATCATGGATTGCAGTACCTTGATGCAATGCAGCCAGACTACCGGAAGAATGAAGGACAGTAGAGAATGAGATCTCATCAGGTAAAATCCCTTCCCTCCTCATGACCCAAAAATGATTGCAGGCTTCTTCAAATTTGTCACTTTGGACGCACCCCATAACAAGTACATTCCATGTTACAACATCTCTATCCCCAACACACTGAAATATCTTAATACCTTCATCAAATACCCTACATTTAAAGTAATAGTGTCCATCATGAATTCTTCACAGTGGTTAAAGGAACCAAACCATACTTAAACAACAACCCCATGAACCTGCCTCCCAGAACTGAGGCCCCCATGTTGGCACGCTAATCAACGCACTAGTAACACCCACTTCATTGGAATGACCGTTTTCTCCCTAAGAACTCTTGAGAAACCCAACTTGTCTCATCATAGAAGTTGTTAAGTGAAGGAACCCGACAATCATAGAATTTCCAGGAAACAATGTTTCTCTCCGGTATTTGATTGAACACTTTCTCTGCTGAGCATGTCAGCACACTTGGTATACATGTCAACCAATCTACCGCCAACGGTAGCCCTGTCAAACCCATGTTTATGGATCAAAGAATGTAGCTGTTGACCACAGAACATCATGGTGGCTGCAGAAGTGATAGAACAGCAGAGAATGTGAATTGATTGGGGTAGAGACCAAAGCCTCTCATCTGGTTGAAAAGGATAAGGCTTGAGGCATACAGTTACATATGGGAAGATAAGGAGATGTCCAAGACAATAGTCTTGAAATGATGATGGGCATCGAGAAAAGAGAAGTGGCCTTACTGAGACACCCACATGCCTACACAAAAGTTGATATGATTATTGAAAAGGAAAGGCAGGAATGTATAGCTGCTTGTAATGATTTGAGTAGTGAATCAGTTGCGTTTAAGACTTCTGGTTTCAATGCTTGCGTTCAGAAGATGGTTGAGATGAGTAGGAATTGATTTGTGGAAGAATTTTAATGGGGATGGACCTCTCATCCTATCTCATCAAATAAAAAACAATCCAAGCTACACAAGCAAAATCTTTAATATCTTTCCCAGTATTTACTGGGGCTACAGGTTTAGAATTTATATATAATATACAAATTCTCCTTGATTCCAACCAACTCCAAGCATGTGAGGTATCATAAAAACAAAGCAATCAAGGAACAAGCTGTACAAACCCACTTTGAGGGCGTGACTAGAATCTTGATCTACACACTTAAATGATTGCAGAAAGAAAGCTTCAAAGCCCCAAATGGTGGAGAAAAAGTAGGAAAAGGGCAGATGGGTCACAAGTTTCGGTAATGGCTATGGTCATGTGATTTCATGATCTCAAGGTATCCTGTCCTTATCTCCTGTCTTCGTACTAAAGTTTGCTCAAATCGACAAATGGGAAGAAACTTCTCCAAATCCTCAGATAAATTTCCCCCTCACAAACGCCTACCAGATATAAACCGACCCCCACGGAATTGGAATGATTGGCTGTCACATTGCTGAGTTTTGTCCCGGAGTTTTGTTCCTCATAACTTTACCCCCTAGTAATGTTCTTGGTTTGAAGTGTGGGGTATTATAAGTTTTAACTTTAAAGCTTAAAATCATAATTATCAACTATAATTTTGAAGACGATGTATTAATTTAGATATTTTTTTTCAAATTTATACTAAATTAGTTTTTTCTTTATAATAAAAAATTGTGATTAAATCATAACTTCACGACTTTTACGTTTAAACTCAACAAAAAGTTTTCTATTTTTTCAATATAATAATTTTGCGAATTTTATTTTTCATCCTAACTTTCATTTTAATGATAATTTCAGATCAAAACGATTATTTCGCCACGCCACATTGTAATTCAACTATTAATATTAATTTTCTTTTGATTTTGTAAAAGTATTTTGTAATAAACTCCAAAACTACGTTGTCAAACCTTCAAATTTTTTTTTTTTTTTTTGAAATGTTGTCAAAACCTAACTTTAAAAGAACAAACAAAATTATTTAACATAACTTTGATGTATTGCCTTATTTTGATTTCGCTATCATGATGGGTATGTGTATTGCCTTATTTTGACTTCGCTATCATGATGGTAATCATAACATTTTTTCTCATATTTCATCATGATATTTGATTTTTTTTTATAGTGGTTTATTTTAATTGTATTTATTTTGTGAGGTAGTGAACTGGTTGTCTCTTTGAAAAAATTATTCTTATATAAAGAAAGTGAATATTTTGAGAGGCAAGAAAATGTGAGGTGGTATTATCGATGCCTTACATAAACTATGAATGAAAAGAAGAAAAATATGCAAAACATTTAGATTTCTAGGAAGTAAATGATTCAAAGATCATCATCATCTTCATTGAAAGATACTTAGTTGACAAAATATGAAAGTGCCAAGGAGATTTGAGAATGTAGAAACATTATAAACATATTCTAATTTTGAAAATAATATAAAATTTATATGAGTATTCAACAGTTTTATTATATTATAATGGGTTAAAGGATATTTTTGTACCCTTAATTACAGTGTCAACTTAACCCCTCAACTAAATTCCTTTATCATTTTGTCCTTCAGCAACTATAGCTCAAGTATCAATTGGTCTCTAATTAAAAATTTTTTTTGTCTTTTTTAGTTTTGTAGTGTTTAAAACCAATAATTTTTTCTTTCTTTTCATATGAAGTTGATGTATTAAAAAATAAACTAAATTTAAGCTCAATATTTTTATTTTGTACTTGCTTCTTTAAGTCATGTTATTTATTTATTTATATGAGTATTAAATAATTTAAAAACATATAATTTATTAAATTACTCAATTTTCTTTTATTTTTTCTGAAACTAAATATTAGGAAAACATTTTCTTACTGTTTTAATATTTTGAAATATTAATATTTTTCATGAAAATATGAATATTTTTCTTTTTCATATGAAAAAAATAGCAAAAATTATTAATTTCAATTACTACAAAAGTGAGTGACAAAAATAGTTAAGAGGCCAAGCTGACAACAAATTCATAGTTTAAGGGCAAAAAATGGGCTCATAGTTGAAGAGCAAAATGATTAAAAAAAATATTTGAGCTGAGGGGCTATTATACCCTAGACAATGGTTGAGGGGCAAAAACACCTCTTAACCATATTATAATTGGGTAAAGGTGAAAAAAAAATTCTCGTGTTTTACCAAATATCATATTTACATTTAGGAACTTTTTTTTTGTCTAAAAAAGTCTTGAAGTTTAACCTCATAGCTCAATTATCCCTTACCTTACCGTAACCAACTTTACCAGATCAGCTCACGACGCTCAATTATCCGTTATCGTAATCGACTTAACCAAATCAATTCATGGCCATTAGTGGCTAATCAACGTTGCCTTCACGCAGACTCATATAGACCCACTCCCTCTCTCTCGCCTCCATCACAATCGCGGAGACCCAATCTTCTATCTCTTCTTTTTTTTTTGAAGAGAAAATGAATTTCATTTATTCAAACAAGCAATACATCAATTGAAACATATAATCAAAATCACTAAAAATCATAAAGGATAAAAAACATACAGATTAATAGCATAATGAATCGAATCAAGGTCCATATATTTGATAATTGAGCAAACACATTTGATATTACTATTGTGACTATCACATACGACCAAGCTCAGAAGATATCGACGCATCATCGGTCGATTTCTAGATATATACTTGTTTGGCTCTACCGCCAAACACAAATAAACGTCATACCACGACGACGAACCGAAACATCTTACTAAAACGACACAACCACCATCGTGACAAGCATAACAACAACCATGTTGTTAACTTGATTGTCTTACCTCCAAGGCATCAACGACGCAATGAACCTCGTGAAAAGCCATTCGCTACTGGCTTGGCGCTCCACGATTAAGCTCAACAAAATACGGAAAGAAGAGGGAAGTTTTCACTGTTAGGATTATATATCCTCTCATCATGGGAATCCTCCTGATTTATAGAAAGCGGTTCACGAATCTCTCTCCCTTTTTCTTAGGAAATAATCTCATTTTTTTATGAACAAAATCTCTCTTTCCTTATCGAAGACTAATTCTTCCTTATCAAAGACATTAATCTTCCGGTATAAAAGATTTGAAGTTAGGAAATTGTGGATAACACTCTTGCGCATTTCCCACTTTACCCATTTTTCCATAAGCGAACCTGGGCCATGCTACAGGACAACCCAGAGCACTGTAACTCAGATGGTTGCCCCGAGGTCGGCCTCAGGAGGACACCCCGACTTTCATAGATCAGCCTCGGATTCCCATTCAGATAGTGCCTACACCCCACATAGAAAGGGCTGGGATAGCTCACATCGCTGGCCAAAGTAATCCACATGGATTCGAGGCAGTCGTCCCAGCCCATTGAGGTTTAAAACCCGTGGTACTCATTAATACCCCTTTTTCCCATTGAATTGAAGTCACTGGGAAAAATATTGTAGTATTAAATGTTGAATGTGGAGAGTTGAATGTAAAGAGGCGATGCTCTCATGGGTTCAAAGCAAGTGGGAAAAGCACGCTTCCCAGAATATATACGACGCAATTTTTTTTCTAACGGCGCATTTAATGTGCCTGTCAATGCCTTACCCCTACAAATAGGGGTAATGGGCTGCGAGAGCGCTGTTTATGTTTTGTTTATTTTCTCGATTTCTTAGATTTTGCCTTTCCCGCGCTTCGCGAACTTTCCTTCAGCATTCCTCCTGAGACTTTAATCTTCATGACCGTCACTGTGAGTGTTCCCATCTCAAACCTTCTTTTATCGCTAGTTTGCTCGCTTTTCAGGGTCGGGAGGGCGTCCCCTACCAGGTTCCAAAGGTTTTCTGCTTGAGTTTTCCCTAGGCCTGTCACCGGTGGATGTAAAACCTACAAGAAGGGGTGGTAAAAAAAAAAAAAATTTGGAGGGGAGAGGATTTCTTTTATCTTGTAGGCTCATTACCTTCGCTTAATGGGCCTTAAGCTAACCCCCCTTGTATCTTTTTTCTATTTTTTATTTATTTATTTTTATTTGCCTCGTAGAATGGCAAAAGAGGTTACAAAGAGGTTTCCACAGTCGTCGACGCCTGAGGGCTCCCAGAAATCGCTTATTGCAAACAAACAGCTTGTCGTTATGTCTATAGAGGAACTAAGGTATTACAAATCCAAAGTTCCATCAATCACTTCAGATGTCGACGCCTGCCAATTTCAACTCAGGGGGAGGCAACATCGCCATCTACTTCACCCGAGAGCATTTCGTTGCAAGACTTCTCGTCCCGGGTCCTAACGCTATAGCGTAGTTTTCAGACGATCTCGTGGGCACCTCCCACCTGTCACTTTGAATGTTTTTCTGACTTAACTAAGCCAAGTGATAAGTTGGAACCTTCTATCAACTGACATCTCGCTTATAGTGAAGATTGGTCATTTACACTTTGAAGCCTGGGATCTGGGGTCACTGTCTATGCCCGCCCATAGTCCCTCGGGTTACAATTTGTAAACCGAGCTCCTAACTCCCAAACGAGGCAAAGGGCTATCTTAGTTGAAGCCCACACACTCGTTCCAAGGCTTCCTTTGATATGAACTCAATCATCTTGCTCCAGGTCATTTAGTTTCCTGACAGTCTGGCTTTAGCGATTTTCTCTATTGACATGCCTTCGTTTTCTTGATGATCAGGTCTGCAGCCCTGTGCGAGGCCAACTAGTCAACTGGCTATAAGGCAAGACCGACTGATCGGCCTCGGTTGTTTAAGATCACAGAGTGGAGCATAACCAGCCCTCTTCGATGCAGGAATCTACAGAGCTAGGGCGCTAGTCCTTTCCTATACATAGTGCATGTTCTTCCTCGTCCACTTCTCACTTAGCTTGTGAAGGGTTAGCATTTCTCGTCCTCGTGATCTCCCAAGCTAATACCGGATCTCTTCAAGCTTAATCCGCCTCCATAGCCTCTCGCCCACCTGACCGTCATCTTGTCCGGCGTAATCCTGCTCACCCAATTACCTTGATCAAAAGATCGCACCCCGCCCCCCCCGCCAAGAAGCAAAGAAAAAGAAGACTCGACAGATATGTCAAGTACGCGAGATCGAGGGCTCGTGAATCGGATCTGATCCAAGAAGAAGGAATGCTTAGCAAAGGAGGGCCGAGATGTCTAGCCTCGCCATGGATTTGTCGCACAATGAGCAAACGAGCCGCCAATGCTCGTGGAGGCTACCCCGGTCTCGAGGGTCCAAACCGGCAAAACACTTTAAAACAACTGTCCCACTGAGGAGGTTCAAACCACCCGGCAAAGGATTTTCATGGATTCTCTAGAACGAGCCTCGTGCCCACCGTGGAGTGGTGACGCCCATGGTGCCTCTCTTAGCTTCAGCGCCCACCTGGAGGATCAGACTCTGGGCCAAAGAGCCCCAACGACAAGGTTGCAAACGAGGCTCTTCATGTGTAAGGAAGCAGAGCTCGCTACTTAGGCCGATGGCCTGTCTGCACTTCTAAGGTCTCGAGGAGAAGGTTGCTCTATAGCCGATACTCACTCGTACTGCCGCTAGAGGAGTTATCTAGCTACCTGACTCGCCGGCACCTAATTAGGAAGCGAGTCTGGGCTCACAGTGAAATGCAACCCTTCGGTAATAGGTTCTTCAGCCAAGACATATGCACTGACTCACCCTACATCCTTCGTCCCTGCAGGCTTGCCCCCAGGATTAATTGGCCCCTTCTCACCGAGCTTGGTAAGTCGCCCCAGCATTCTTCAAGCCAAAGGGCATCACATTATAGAAGTACAACCCGTGTGAGGTGATGAATGTCGTCAAGTCGGGCTCGGTGCATGGGAATCGATGATATTCCAGAGAAGGCGTCCAAAACGATAGTATTCGTGGCTCCTACTGCATCAATAATTTGATCTATACGAGGCATGTTTTATCCTTTACGCTTCACAGGTCATGTAATCCATGCATACTTAAGCAATTTCCTCATTTTCGAACTACCATCACGCCACAAGCAACCATTCCTGTGGTATTACCTCTACTCGACAAAGCCGCTTCAATAAGTTGTCTACCTTTGTCCTGATGATTTGACGGCGACGAGTGAAATGCCTCACTTCGTTTAACCACCCGGGCGTGGGATGATATTTTCTGAGCTATGAGAGCCACCGCGGCTAATTCCTACCATATTTGAGTGGCTCTAGGCGAACACATTTACATTATTTAATTAAAGACGAGCTGTAACTATTCTTTTCATTACCCAGAGAAAAGGAACCGGCATATGAACCCCTTCACTTGCTCAACATCACTTTCTAGGGATCCACTGTACTCAATGACCCTTCCACTTTGATTTAGGTGGCGAACTCGTGATTACACGCAGGGCAAGGATCTTCAAGAGGAGTGATTTTCGTAGATTCTTCTCCCCTTTCGCTCTCATAGATAGTCAGATGCAGACTCCACACCTAGCCAATCGACTACCTAAGAGGTTAACCTCACCGATATTAAAAATATCGACCAAGCCATGGTAGGTCAAGGATAGCTTTCATCGAGTGCAACTAGGCTCACTCCATTATGGCATTGTAAGGCCCCAAGTCTTCGACGATTGAGAATAGAACCCACTAAGTTACTGGCCTAGCCTTCACAAGGAGAGCAAAGATCTCCCTGTTAAGTAGAGTCACACTGGTTGCTAGAGGATCTCGCTTTCGCGAGTTCCGGATTCTTAAAAAGAATTTCATCCGCTCGAATGCCGATAATCGCAACAAGCTCCGGCTGCCGCTAAGATCTACCAACACCTTTGCACATCAAAACCCCTATTACGTAGGGTAAGTACTAGAGCATCATAGCTGACACAATTATCCCGCTCAGCCGACATAAGGAAAGGATACGGACCATCTATCGGGCTTGGTTTCTTCGTGTCTCTTCTCGCGTGGATAAAGATTCACCCTAGGCTCGACCGTGTATGCTCTTAAAGAACTTCTTCTGGCTGGCGCTACGATCGACACTGTCAATAAACCAGCCTAATATATAGCTTTGCGGCGTGTCCGGATCCAATCAAGTTATCACACGGCCAGGATATGTCGCTGGTCGGCTTCGACTCCACCCCGGTCAATTTCAACATACCCAAGATATCTCGCCCGATTAGCTTTTCCACCATACCCCAGTTTCTAAGACCGCCGCCATGCCCATGGTCTCATGATAATGTGAACAAGGATCAAAATTTCGAGAAGGATCCATCCGGATCGGGCGGTGACATTTAACTCCTCGAAAATCACACGATGGACAATAGCCTCTCATAAGACGCTCAAGGGGGTGAACTATAAGGGCTCTCTTCTTTCAGATCGTTACGGATCGCTTTCAATCTTTGTTATGGTCTTCCTTCGATCGAGGGCTGTTTCCTGCTTAATTTATTTCCTCTACCGACCGGCTCGTAATCATGACAATCGGGTCGCCAGACTGGATATTGTCCTCCAAAGATTGCAACTTATCAAACTCTGCCTCAGAGTAATTCTTCCATCGCTGTTGCATGGTCTAAAGATAGCAATCGAAAAACGAATAGATGGCCCAAGCTTTCTCCCAAAGTTCTAGAGGACTACATCCATGCTATAAGCAACTCTATTTGCTTGACTCGGCCACTAACCTCCTTATGAAGTCAAAATTTAATCGAATTCTTCTTCCCGCTCGGTAAATGTTTTATAAGGAGTCGATGTTTCTTTATTGCGACCGAGCAAAGATAATGCGGATATGAATGCGACCCATAATTTGTGTAACTAATTTATCGGCAGCATGGAGTTTCGCAAACCAAGCCAACACCGCCCGCATAAAACTGGCTTCCTGAATACTCAGATACCGCTGGGTCATTACCAAAGATTTAGTGTCATTGCCTGATTGTAATAGAGCATATGGTCGTAAGGGTTAGTCGAGCCATCGAACATGGTGAAAGCTGGAATGACAAACCCGCTTGGACACTCAGAGTCATGATGTGTCGTTTGTGCGAAGAGAGTATGTCATCTGGTCTCCGAATTAGTGGCCCTGGCAGATGTGTGGACCATATGCTGCCAAAGGCAAGATGTAATGGGCTGCACGGTAATGTGCCCGAGGACAACACCGATTGTGTTCCTGTGGCTCGACCGACCCGCACTGCTCTTCTACCTGCTTCCCTCCTTGCTATGTGAGATGTACCACTAATAGCGTCATTAAAGGCAAGGTGAGGCGAAGGCCTCGCGTTTACCCGGTCCTCAGGCTTCTCGAGCATTTTTTATCGGCAAGATTCTGTGGATGTGGAGTCACGGCGACGCCTTATCACCATCGGTATCAACGCCATCGATACAGGTCCCTTCCTTTATCACAGGTGATCTACCGTAAGATCGCGTCATCTCGCTGGGCCTTTCCAAGATCGCACTTTATCTAAAGCAAGAACTAGTCATTCGCCGTAAGCGCCGACTCGACCTTGCAACTCTTCATGTCTCAGGCCGCTTCCTCTTGCTTTCTCTTCATCTCCCGACGCCAATTATGAATCGATCTTCTAACGATTGGTTCATCTGGAACTATTGTCATGGACTTCTGGGAATCACGTGAACGTGTGGGACCACAGCTCCGGTACATTTAAGTACTTACTGATAATAAGTAAAGCCAAGCCTACAACCCATAAACGTAGACTTTCTTTGTTACGTTCTACGTGACTCACAAGAATCATTGTTACTTTGATCGTCTGACCCTAACACTTCAACTACAATGTGAACTCAGAAAAGAGCAACCGCGACATGGCTTGGCCGCCTCCGACGATTGCTCAAGAAAAATACCTGAGAGTATTAAGAGAAGTTTTCACAATTGAAATAGATATCCTCTTATCTGAATCATGATTTATGTAAAGCTGTCGCAAATCTTCGCCTCTTCTTGTAGATAGAATCTCCTTTTCTTATGAACAAAATCTCTCTTTCCTTATCGAACACTAATTATTTTTTATCAAGGACTAATCTTCGACAAGTGTGCTGATCTTAAACTGCGAACTCATGATAAACATTCATGATTTACCTTTTCTTTATCCATTCGGGCCTATACGAACTCATTATAAAAGAGTATGACGCCACAGTAGGATTCTCAACTCTAGGGATTAACCGGCTCTTATACGACATTCGACGACACCCTAACTTTCATGTGCTGCACTCTGCATTTCCGCTTGTTAGCCGCTTTACCGGGCTTTAATCAAGGCGCTTGAACTGCCTATATCGTGGGTCGTGGACCCATGAACTCGAGCTTGCCCGGCCTAGCCCATTTGGAGTCGCGGCTTAAACCCATGATACTCACAAACCACACACGCATGAAGGCAACCATAATCATACGCATATCAAGAAGACGATTAAATCACAAAAAAAAAAATCAATCATAATTTAATAACCACTTTATTAAAAAAAAAAAAGGGTATGCGGAGATGATTTTATGATAAAAACTCACCCATCTTTGCTTAAAAAAAAATAGGACTTAATGCAAAGTAGGATGTTCACAAGTTTTTAATAATAGTTTTCCCCTTAAAAATGGTGAGGAAAATAATAGCGAAAAAGGTTTGGAAATACTGGGAGAAAAACTATCGGGCCCAGCTTCCTCTTCCATTTCAATGGCTTCCAATCGCAGAGAGAGCTAGGTTTCCCGTGAACGGAGAAGACTAGAACTTGTATAAGGCCTGGGGGATCGAACCGTAAACCCTGTTGTCGGAAACGTTGAAATCATCCAATCCGTCGGAGCTTATGCCGCCGGAAAAAAGCCATTATTCAATGAGTTCAAATTGTTGATGGAAAATGGAAGATCTCTGGCAGTTTGGGTCGGACACCGGAAACAGATCCAACCGAGGAGTAATGCCACTGAAACCTGCCGAGAGACGTCAAGTTCTCTAAAATTTCGGGACAGGTCACCGAGACGATCTATCTTGATTTAATTGAAAGTTTACTGTGTGTTTTTTTTTTTTTGGTAAACTGAAAATAAGAAACTATAGAGCCAAACAGACCATCGAGAAAAACGTGTTTGCAAGGAGTTTCAAAATCCCAACTCTTTTTGTGTTTTTGTTTATGTCCAGTTTTCATAGTTATCTTTACACGTGGCAGATGGTGATGTGGCCCATGTGTGGGTTTGGACTTTAGGACAAAGTTTTACGTCACATGGACAATGGAGCCCCCCTCCTCCCACCCAATATTATTATATCATGACTTTTATGGTCATGGTCACCACCGTCCAGTCAAGTTTCAACTACCACTTGTTTGATTTCTGTTATAAAGTCATGCATTGAGAGTATGGCGAGCTTGCGCCCATTTAGCTTTTACGCCTAAAATTTTCAACTCTATCCAAAATTTGGGACATGAGATCTGCGAGAGGTAGGGTTTTTCTGCTTTAAACTCTTTTCAGCTCATAAAACGCCAGTTTAGTTACGAGACAAGACCTAAAAATTGTTCTCGGAAACAGTTAGTCGGCCACTATTTTCAACATTTATATTAACAAAACAGAAAAACCGCTTTCCCTGCTTTCGACCACCTCACCAAATTGTTCACCAAATAGGTCAAAATCCAGAGGTTAATCAGCCAAGAGTAATGATGCTTCGAAACGAAAAACTAAATATTGTAATACATCAAAATTTTCATATTCTCGAATTCGATAGCTTTAAAATTTTCGTGGAACTAACCAAATAAAATTTTCAACGTATTCCTAATCTTGGCCATTTTCGTAAAATACGCTTCGCATCACTCATTAAAATATCGCTTTCATTTTCAACCTCATTCGTCAATTTAATTCGAAACAAGTGAAATGTTTTTACCTATTTTCCATTCATATATAAATGCTTGAAAATAAGTGAATTCATTTTCTTTGCTTAAAATTATTGGGTTTCTTATTCTTTCGTGAACTAAACGCTGCCTTTGTTTTAAAAGTTCAATGTAGAATGTAAAATTCCTTTCTACCTACTAAATGCGCTTGCGCTTTGAGTTCGATGGAAAACAAATTCTATAAAAAGAAAATCATTAGATGTATTGTAAGTAAATAAATGAAAAAGACACATAAATATTATGGGTGTTGTTTGATTCATGTTTTTGAAAATCGTTGAAAATAGTTTTTAAAAACATAAAAAACATCAAAAATGTGTTATCTGAAAACTTTTATTTGTTCTTTAAATTTAGTGTGTGTTTTTTTGTGTGTTTTCTATGTTTAAAAAAAAAATAAATTGGAAACCAAATATGTTTTTTCTATTTTTCTGCTCTTTATTTTTGGCACGATAAACAGTAAACAAAGAGGCCCTAAGAACCTATTTTGTTCATGTTTTTGAAACAGACGGTAATACAAAACACAAAAGTTAACGCTAAAAATAAACACAAAAACTCTTTTTGTTTGTACTAGCTGCTTTTTATATTTTTCATAAGTGATAAAAAAATAAAAATAAAACTCGAAAACCAAACACGTTACCCTGCTTTTTTGTTCTCCTTATCTTTTGAAAATAGATAATGTTTTAAGAAACAATAAACAAACATACCCTAAATTCAAGAAATAAGAATAATTTGAGGGTGTCTTAGGTTCCTGTTTTTTAAAACTGTTCTTAAAAATAATTTTTGAAAATATAAAAAATACCATTTTATTATTCTCTAAAAATGTTCTTGTTTTATGAATTTTGTGTTTTTTTATATTCCTTGTGTTTTTATTTTCCTTGCTCTTTTTTGTTTTCTATGTTTTCAAAAATAGTTCTTAAAACAATTTTAAAAAATTGGAAGCAAATAGACCCTTAGTCTTTAATACCCTCAAATCCAAGTCTCTTGCAATGCCTAGACCATTGGGAAAAGTAGACTTCAATAGTAAATTTGGTCATGAAGAATTGGTTTTAGAAAGTTTAGGTCATTATTGTTACTAATCGGGTTCGACTTCACAGACAAGAATGCGACGATATAACCTATAAAAAGGATCCAACGACGACGCTCTAACGCTTTTTCACATTAAGTTAGTAAAATGATGAAAAAGCAGAAGAATTTGAAGTAATTACAATCGGAGCCAGATACCTTTTCCTCGGCAAGGTTCTGCTTTATATTTGAATTTCTCTTCATTTTAAGAAAAGATAATCAGTGATTTTGTTGATAAGATATCTCTTTTCTTTATCGCGACTAGCTTCTTCCTTATCTGTAATTAACGTTTTTTAAGCATACGATTCGACATTAAGAGATCCGTGAATAAATATCCTGCGAATGATTTTTTCCCTGATATAGTTATCTATAATACCCTTCATACAGATAGATAGTCGACAGGACCTCGGGTTCCGCATTTCCAGCCTCTGCACTCCACCGTCTCTGATTCCAATGCGATTTTAATATAACGAGTCAGTTCTACAAAGCCAGCTGTCAAGCGGTAAGCCTGTATAAGCCTGTGCTGATTGCAGAAATCTGACTTAGGCTTAAAAATCATAGTACTCACACTCACCCAAAATATATATATATATATATATATATATATATATATATATATATATATATATATATATTATAAATCCAAATGAATATATCCGTGTGCCATTCAATTACTATTTTTTTTTTCCAATTAATAACTTAAAGTCTACTTTTCCCCTAGGAGGTTTTTATTTTTGTGCCACGTTCCACATTCATTGGGTGAGCTGTACATATATAAAGTCTACTTTTCCCTTGGTCGGTTTTTTTTACTCGGAAACCTTCTTTGTTTTTTCTTTCTTTTTTTTTTTTTTTTTAACAAACTTAATAGATAAGAAAGGGGGGGAGGGGTGTTTAATATTATGCCACATCCCACGTGCCACGTTCCACATTTACTGGGTGAGCTGTATATATATATATAATTTTTTTTTTCTTATATGCATGTAAAGGCGTTGTATTCCCCGGTATAGGGTTGGTTGATATAATACATGATCATAACATGTAATACGATTTTTACGGGTTTAAGTTGATCTATTTAACATATTTAATAAATGAATCATATTTATGTTAATATGTCTAATATGAATTTGATTAATTTAATTATTATATTAATTAATTAATCTATTTAAAAAGTTATTTATATTAAATATAGATTATTAATTATAATCTTATATTATTTTAAATAATAAAATTAATAAATATATTAAATTTAACAAATTATTTATATTAAATATAAATAATTAATTATAATTTATTATTTTAAATAATTAAATTAAATAAATTATATTTAAATTAACTTAACTAATACGAATACAATAAATTAAATTTTAATTAACGAATATCAACACGATCAGAAGGAATTGCCAGCCACCTCGTATACATGCCATGGAATACGCGGCACAAAATACGTAAACCAATCGGACAACTCCACGTATTAGTTCGATCTATAAATAGGCAATCACTTCCTGATCGGTTACTACTCCCAAGTCTTCCCCTATCATATCTTTTAGCCACAAAATTCTAAGTTCTTCTTCCTGCTTCTCCGTCATCTCTCTCTCTCTCCCTTTCAAACTTTTTTCAGATTCCCCTCCCTCTTTCTTTCTGTTTCTGATACCAAAACCCTAGCAGAAGATAAAAATGGCAAACGAAGGAACCGCCACCTGCGTCGACATTCTCTTGGCCATCATCTTGCCTCCACTCGGTGTCTTCCTCAAGTTCGGATGCCAGGTACACTCCGTTTCAGACTTACTCTAATCATGCTTTGCTTTCTTCACGAACTACTCATTTCCGACATCATGATGCAGGTCGAGTTCTGGATCTGTTTGATTCTCACTCTCTTCGGCTACCTTCCCGGAATTATCTATGCTGTCTATGCCATCACTAAGTGAGAAGAAGAATCGAATCCACTCTCCGGTAAATTTTTCTGCTACTCTCGGGTTTAGATTCGTCTCTGCCGACGAACTATTTCAATTATTTACAGAGACGTGTAGAATTGCCATACTTTGAACTTTTTTTTTTCTTTTAGTAAAGAAAAAAAAATGAAGAGGAGTCCTACTTGATTTGATTTCGATCTTCACCATCCATCCGATGCTTCTGCTCAATTTTTTTTTTTTTGAAAACATATTCAAATATTTGAATCAGATCTAATAATTGAGGGGTTTGGGAATTTGGACCATTACCGACAGTGGTATATATGATGGCCATATGTAAAGATGATAGATGAATAATTTTGGAGTTTTGTAAAAAAATATCAATATAATACAAATTTGAAAAAAAAATGCTCAAATTAGTGTTTAAGAAAAAATTTAAAACCATTATTTTGAAACATTGGTTAATTTGGAAAATTTTTTATTTGAAAAAGATTATTTTGGGACAAAGTTCATAATTTCTTTTATTTTATTTTAGAAAAGGGGTAATCAAATTGAGTATGGCTCTTTCCATTTGTCTATCAAATTCTAGAAAGATATGGTAATGATTTAATTAATCTTAATTTAATGTTGTTGCAGGTGGTAGGGGGGGATGTGGAGGGCCCCATGGAGTTCGCTTGATTGTTACTTCTCGATGGACTGTACTGATTTGGTGTATTACCTAATGGATGATTCCATTTCCACATTCATTGTGTTTCAGTGGTTTTTGTTTTTTTTTTTGTTTTCCTTTCATTTTGTTTCAATTAGGGTTTAAAGTTGTTGGTGGGTGATTTGTAATGATGGCGGTTGTTTTATTGTTGTGCTAGAACATCAGAATTTGTTTCTATGTTTTCATGTTATTGTATTATTGTCACAATAATAATAATTGTTATCTAGCAATAATATTATGTTGTCTTTTACCATTTTTCATTCATAGCGGTTGATGGAGGGAGTATATGACAACCAAAAAAAGCAGACAAGACATGTAAAAAAAAATGAGAGTCAGATTATTTTCTAGATGCCTTTTCTTTTTAATTCTTAGGATGATGCTGTTCTTTGGAAAAAGCATTTTATCCACCTTGTTCCCCACCCAAAAAATGTTAATGGATCTGACTCATCCCAGGAGCACAATGGGCTCCTGACCCAATCTTTGACCTTACTAACTACAATCAACATTCCTTTTTCTCCTGCAATTTAAGCAATCAAATACACTATTGCAAAGATCTCCAGAAGTGAAGAAAAGACAAGATCTAGCTATATTTCATTTCAAAAGAATTTTTCAGATTGTACTGAAAGGCTAGCCCAATACAAGATCTAAAACTTAAATTTTCCTAAATTTATTCCAATTTTACCTTTTCTTTTTCTTAATAATTACATCATATACCCTTCATTCATCTATATCACTCCATACCCCAAATGAAAATTTCCATCATATACCCACATTGCTGACAATGGGCCGGCTGCCAATATTCGCTTCAAATATTATCAGTTGACTCCGTCTACGTGCCAATCTTTTGCTTCGCGATTGTCACCGCCAAGACGCTGGCTTGAATATCTATTTTTTTCTTTGCTAATAATCACTTGTATGCTTCTGCAAAGCACTAATCTTGACAAGCATGAAAGAATTTAGGCTTCTATATGTAATTATAGTATGAGAGTAAAGAAAACAGAAAGACGCTTATTTACTTGCCAAGAACAAAAACAAGGAAAATATCGGAAAACGCTGAGAAACACCAAATTCAGATAACAATAACAGTTTTTAAAGAACATCAAAATGACGTTATCTATGTTTCCAAAAACTGTTTTCAATAACCGTTTTCCAAAATAGGAATCAAAGTTACCAAACAAGCCCTGAATTATGATACATGGGAAGCACAGCTTTTTTACTGTTTTGGATACCAAAATAGACAGAGTGTGAGGCTTTTCTTGGTCTAAGTTGGAGAAAAAAAATTCATTTGCCTGAAGAAAAGAGGGCAGCCATGGAATACAGAGGGTGAGTTCACTCATAAACTGAGCAACATTCCATACCAAAGCATTGAACTTTTCTCAACACATGCCACACACTTTTTCTACTGTCATCATGCAAAGCACATATGGATGAGTATATCCACCTCATAACAGCAGAAGTTGAATGATTCTTTATTCAGTTTCACTTTCTTAGATATTTGCTTCAATTTATTTGTCAATCCTAATAATAATTGAATGTTATAAAGGAAACAGCTGTTTTCAAATTATATTAAGTTTCTTTTATGCAGAGGGAACTCCTATTACTTCTTTTTTCCTTTATTCACTGAAGCTTTTTAATAAAGATGGTTCAACATCAAATGCCTATGTATGATGATCACCAACAATCTTTATTACCTGGGAAAGGATTACAATACTTAAAAGGTGGAGTTTCATATTAAAGTAATTCATTTTTAGAAAAAAAATGATACTTTTCAAAATATTCACAAAACTAGTATTTTTGCCTTTTAAAACCGCATTCACTAACTGTAGTTTTGAAAATTAACCTTAAAACCGCAATTGGTAAATACGATTTTAAATTTACCTTAAAACCATAATTGATGAATGAGGTTTTAAGATTAATTTTTAAAACCGCATTTAATAAATATGGTTTTAAAGAATAAAAAGATTAGTTTTATGAATATTTTGAAAAGAAGTGGACATGTGTATTTTTTTTTTTAAAAAAGAATTATTTTTACTTTAAACTCTAAAAGGTGTTCCAAATCTGTAAAGGGCTTTTTTCTTGTGCAGTACACAAATCAAAAGAAATTACTAAAACATCTTTCCAGCTAACACATTTCTGAGACACATGTAGAATGGGACCAAGAGTTCATACAACTAGCATGTTTCATCCTTTTATTCTATTTTGATAACCGATGTCTCGCCAACCACATCTCGACTAATCCCTCAAAATTAAATTAACAAGAGAAAGAAACCCCTCAAACAGACCTCAGAGGAGACTGAACCAGTGGAACCTTGGGTTAGCATGTTTCATCCTTGAACCACAGATTCCTCACGGCACATGGGGCAAATGTGAGGTTTGAGGAGTCTGTGAATTCACCCATTTCAAGATGCAATGGAGGTGGAATGCATGGTTGCAAGCTCCCCAAACTGCCAGGACAAGAAAGTTAATTGAATAATTAGTAGGATTGATACCAATTCCTTAAAAGGAAAAAAAAAAAAAAAATCCTTTAAAAGCTTCTTTAACCCTTTCTTTTTTAATATAAATAATTGTCAATCAAAAGAACCTCATAAAATGAAAAATTCTAACCAAACAACCCACTACCCAGATCCTCCATGAACTTCTCTTTCAGGAAAACCAACCCATGCAGATCTGCACATCATAATTATGCTGGCCAAACAACAAACATGCCATATGCATACTTACTTTAATTATTAAGTTCCACATATGCTCAGGCAAGAATAATGCAAGGTTGCCACGAATCGATGCGACCCGCAACAAGATACTTTTTCGGATCGCTCTCTAATGAATAGGCTCGAAAGTGGTGCCAAGATACCACAATCAATTGCTGAATTTATCGATCGACAAAATGACGGTATCAAGACGCAACAATCAACTATGAAAGCGGTTTATCGATAAGTCGATGATGAAAGACGCCTACAATCAACTATGTAAAGGTCGATTGATAAATCGTGAATTAGCAGAAAGACGCTATAATCAACTGGGCTGAATTCACTGACGATAAGTCACGGAATCAAGACACAATCAACAATTTAAACGCTGATCGATAAGTCGATAACGAATCCGCAGACGAAAAATCCGATGCTTCGTAAGTTTCTGAGAACCAAAGAGGAGTAAGACTTCACAATTTTAATTGGGTGATTCTTCTATTTTATTACAATGTAAACATGCCTTTCTATAGGCTACACACTACAAATGAAATAAAAATAAAATATCTACTACAATAACCTAAATCACACCTAAAACTAAAAAGGAAACAAACCTAAATAAAAAAAAACTAAGTAGATAAAAATAAATAAACTAAAAGGAAAGTGTTATAGCATATATCTACTTATCATATAGAGTCAAGTAAACTCATTAAACCTTTTATTAGTCACATGTAGCTTATAATCTATTGCAAGTGTTGGTTAGTTAGATATATATATATATATATATATATATATATATTCATAAATTCCGACAAAGAAAATGACAGGAATTCTTTCCTCCAATTCTTCCTTCTTGCTTTTTACATGGTATCAAAGCCTAAGGCTCGGATTTGAGCAGAATTAGAAATAAATAAAGAGGTCGGGGGGGTTCTTTTGAAACAACCATCTAGAGAGAGAGTGGGGTGACACCGCCACCCGTAGCTGACCATCGGCCGCCGACGAGCAGCCACTAAGTCTAGTGAGCGCCGCCAGGCTCACGCCCCGCATCACAATTTTGGCCTAGTCCCATGAGCCAGTGTGTGAGGACGAGTGGGGCCTCCGATGCAGACGCTCCTCTACCTCGTGTTGTCAATTCTGACAGTTCCTCACCCACCGCTCCTATCCAATCACCGTAGTGGTTTTTCAAAGTTTTTTAGGTTCGACAATAGCTTTCAAAGGGGTTTTCTTCGTGGATTTATGTGCCCTTAATCTCTGGAGGTATACTTCGTCCTTAACTTCTTTCCTTGACTTTCTAATGAGTACTTCATAAGATAAAAAGCATGTTTCGACGCTTGAAGTGGTCCCGACGATGTCTAAAATCACGGATGACAAACTGACTGGTCTCAATTACTCGGATTGGAGTAAAACAATCCATCTCTACTTGAGGAGTATTTGTTTGGCCAACCATCTTGATAAGGACCCTCCTACGGATGATTCGAAAGACCAATAGCTGGAGGATGATGCTCGCCCCATCCTGGCTGAACTGTAATTCCATTAACGGCAAGGTATTCACCACACGACTCGTGGAGTATGTTAAGGAACTAATGGAATATTTGGAGTTTGTGTATTCTGACAAAGGGAATATTTCTCGCATGTTTTATGTATGTAGAGCCTTTTATCGCACTAAGAAACAAGATCGGTCCCTCATGGAACTCTTCATGGACTATAAAATACATATGAGGAACTGAATATACTACTACCATTTAATCAAGATGTTAAGGTGCAGCAAGATCAACAGGAAAAGATGACAATGATGGGTTTCCTAGTTGCACGAGTATGATTCGGTTAAGGCGCAGATTCTGTCCAGCCTTGAGATCTCATCTTTCCAAGAAACATTCAGTAGGATACTTCGTACAAAGACCTCCTCATTTACATTCTCCTTCTCGCCTGCATGAGCGCGCCCTTATTGGTCGAACATCGTGAGTTAAAAACAACAACATGTAAATAGGCTACCCAAGTAGTAACTCGACAAGCTCGAGGAGTTATTGTTATTACTTTCATAAGCTCCCAACACGGCTGATACGGTATTCGTAAGAAGTGGTGGAGTTGGAATAAAAGATTTTCGTCTGTAGTCTCCACTAATGAGGCATCAAATCACTGTACTCGCCATTTATTTAAAAATTGGCAAAGTTCCACTTGTATCGGGAACCATTGAAGTCTCCATCTACTCCTATTACTGTTATTGCTAAGTCAGGTAACCCGAATAAATGTCTTGTCTCTTCTTTGTCCTTCGAATGGGTCATTCATTCTGGAGCCACACATCACATGACATTTAATTCTAGCCTATTCTCTACTTTTCAGTCACATCCTTCAACTTCCTCTATCACTTTGGCAGATGGGTCACAGTCATGTGTTCTTAGGTCAGACATAATTTTTCCCACTCCATCACTCCCTTTGTCATCCATCTTGAGTTTATCTAATTTCTCTTTTAATTTGATTTCTATGAGCAAATTAACTCGAGTACTTATATGTTATATCTCATTCTTCCCTGGTTTTTGTCTCTTTTAAGATCTTAGGATGAAGCAGATTATTGGTAGAGGACGTGAGTCTAAGTGTCTCTACATTCTTGATCATGCAGTACCGAAACCTGTCGCTTGTTCTAGAGTTACTACACCATTTGAGATGCATTATCGATTGGGTCATCCCTCTCTTCCCTTGTTGAAAAAGTTATGTCCACAATTTTCAAGTCTATCATCCTTAGATTGCGAGTCTTGTCAATTTGCGAAGCATCATCGTCTTCATTCTAGTCCTATAGTCAATAAACGAGCTAGTGCTCTATTTGAATTAGTCCATCTCGTATGTGTGGCTCATGTCCGGGCCAGGTCCCCAACTGGTTTCGGGGAGATTTTGTCACTTTTGCTGGATGATTATTCACGAACCAATTCAAGCTACATCTAATGAAAATTGTTATGAGTTATTTTCTCATTTCTTTTATGCTGAAATACACACTCAATTTCATGTTTCTATTCAAAGTTTGAGAAGTGATAATGCTAAAGAATATGTCTCAGAACAATTTCAGTTATTCATGCTTCCAAATGGCATCCTTCATCAAACCTCCTGTGTCGATACTCCTTCTCATAATGGAGTGGCTGAGAGGAATAATACACACCTCCTTGAAACCCTAGAGTTTATTATTTCAAATGCAGTACTCCAAGCATTTTTAGGTCATGCTGGTTCCATCGCTTTGTTAACCGAATACCTTCCCAAATTTGAATCGGGACACTCGTATCACATCATTTTTCCAAAATAAACCTTTGTTTCCATCGGGTTCCCATACCTGGGTGTACTTGTTTTGTCTCGGGATGTCTGGGTCTCGCATGTGTCTAAACTCGATTCCAAGTCAATACAGACTTTTAGTTACTCTGGTTCAAAAGCGATGTGTGTTATTGTCCTAGCCTTCAGGTAATTAGTTTCACGATGTCACTTTTCTTGAGAATGCTTCTTTTCTCAAATATCCGATCCATTAATTAGTCATGGGAGGATGACACCTGTTTCATTTTATACTCTTATTTCACCAACTCTCGTTTCTATGCCTCTCCGACGGCTTCCCATCACTTAGGTATACACTCAGGCGCCAACACCCGCCTGTAGCCCTTCACCGCCTACTCGACATCAAATCCGCCTAGTAACGATCTTCCTATTATCGTAGTTGCAAACGCCACTGTGGGCTTATCCAATTTCCTCATTTTGCTCTTATGACCACTTGTCATTATAGTCTTGCTCTTTTATTGCATCCTTGGACTCTATTTCGTTGCCTCTTAAGGTCTTTGCCCCGCCACCCAGTTAGTTTTGAATGGCTATGATAGAGTGAGATATTGCTTGAGCGACAATGATGCTTGTAATTTGGTTCGTTTACATGCCGGGAATAAAGTCATTATTGTCAGCTGGGTGTTTACAAGTAGTGCTAAACTCTCGATGGATCCATTGCTCGATTGAAAGCCCGCCTTGTTGCTAAAGGGTATGTCCAGACTTATGGGGTGGATTGTTTTGATACTCTCTCTCCGGTGGCCAAGTTGACTTCTATTTGGTTGTTTATATCTTTAGCAGCAACTCATGGCCGGGACCTCCACCAACTTGATATTAAAAATGTTTTTCTACATGGAGATCTTGGTGCAATAGTTTATATGGAACAATCAATCAGTTTGTTGTGCTCTCGTGAGATCGGGTCCAGTTTATCGTCTCCGCAAGTCATTATATGGGTTAAAACAGAGTCCACGCGCATGGTTTGCCAAATTCAGTTAAGTGATTGAGAAATTTGGCCTACAGAAGAGCAAATCCGATCATGTGGTTTTCTACATAAATTCTCAAGTAGGTATCATCTTGTTAGTTGTGTATGTTGATGATATTGTCATTACTAGAAATGATATGACAAGTATATCTTCACTCTTAAGTCATTTCTTCATGGCCAATTCCACACAAAGGACTTAGGGATGCTAAAATACTTTTTGGGTGTTGAAGTTATGAGGAGCAAACGTGGAATCTTTTTATCTCAAATGAGATATGTGTTGGATCTATTGTCTGAAACAAGAAAATTGGCAGCCAAGCCATGTCATTCCCCTATGGCACAAAGCTTGCATCTTACTAGAGAAGGTGAATTGTTTGAAGACCCGGAGATATATGGGCCGGTTTGTAGTTCGACCACTTTACAAGAATACGCTCTGATATTGCATTCTCTGTTAGTGTTGTAAGCCAGTACATGTCTTCTCCAACAATTGATCATTAGGCGGCTATAGAACAAATTATATGTTACATGAAAGGAAGCTCTAGACATGCAGATTTTATACAAGAATCATAAAAGATAAATGTAATTCAAGTGCTTTATGACGCATATTGGATAGGATCTAAGGAGGACATGAGATCCACTTCGGGGTACTATGTGTTTGTTAGAGGAAATCTAGTCTCATGGAAGAGTAAGAAACAAAGAGTTGTCTCTCAATCTAGTGCAAAGGCTGAATATAGATTAATGACATAGTCCGTATGCGTAGATCATGCGCCACTCACCTTAATGGAAGTCCGCATTAAGACACCAGCCTCAGCAAAACTTTGGTGTGCCAACCAGGTTACCCTTCATATTGTTTCTAATCTAGTATTTCATGAACGAATCCAAGCTATTGAGATGGAATTGTCATTTCGTCGTGAGAAAATACAATCCAGCTCGATTTCACAGATAAATGAAGACTAGTGAACAATTGAATGGATATTTCACAAAGGCCCTAAGTGGGACTAAGTTAGTTATCTATGTACAGTCAGGGCATGATTAATATTATCTATGCTCCAACTTGAGGGAGAATGTTATAGCATATATCTACTTGTCATATAGAGTTGTAAACTCATTAGGAAACTTGTCATATAGAGTCAGAATGTATTAGGAATGTTAGATTGCTTTGCAAATATATTTTTATTAGATCAATGAAAAACACAAGGAATCTTCTTCCACCTTCTTCATTCTGTTTTCTACAAAAAGTAACAACTTAAGATGCAAGTCATACAACTCTCGATTCCAAAACATCCCAAATACGCCTGATTTCTTCTAGGAACTCAAATTAGCATATCGAATGCATTTCATTGATCTTCTTCTGTGATCTCAAACGTGCCTTTTTGGAACTTTAACTGGAGCCTTAGAAGTCATGTCTTGACTTTGCATCAAAGAACAAAACATAGGCCAAAACACTTGGGGCAGGAAGGTTATCGATCCATGGCTAGAAACCATGAGTTTTGCCCCAAAATAATACATTTAAAAAAAATATATATACCAATCTAATATGTTTTTGAAAAAAAATGCCCAAACTAGTGTCCTCATCAAAACCGTAGTTGGTGACTATGATTTTAAATTTTTTATTAAACCGTATCGTAATCATTGTTTAATTTTTAGTTAAAAACCGTAGTCAGACTACGGTTTTAAATTTGTTATGATCACGGTTTTAAGCTTTGGGTTAAAACCGTGAAATCACCTTCTCAACTATGGTTTTTATGAAGACACTGAGGTTTTGGGTATACTTTTTTTTAAAAACGTATTAGATTGGTATTTAAAAAAAATGTATTATTTTAGGACCAAAAAACCATCATAGGAAAAAGCAAATCGAGATGAAAAATGATACTCTATTCTGACAAACAATGGTGAAGAGACCACAAGAAACTTTAATGATCCATCCATCATGGAGAAAAAGTACAGGAGAAGATAAATGACACAGAAGATTTCATGTCCAACAAGAAACTATATTATATTACAGGCCAATATTCACAAGCCATTCAGAAAATCCTATAGATTAAAAAAAATAATAATTTAATGATATATCCAGGAGGCCAAAAAATTAAAGTGAATCTGAAAGGTGTAAGCTTTCCTTGAACTCATGCTTTTAATTTCCATAATTGAACCTGAAAGCTTTCTTCTCTATGCCTCATAAACCATCCTAAACAAAATACTCTTCTTGAGGCACTCTTAACAGTCAATGCATAAAAAAGCAGGGAGGGAAGTTTAGGAGAGACCATGATATAAATGTAGCCTACTGCAAAAACTATTTTAAATCCACCATTTGTCGAAACCAACAGAGAGGACTTAATTTAAAAGCTCCTAAAATATGTTGATTAAACTGAAAATAAGGGAAAGTGGTTCAGAGAAGGTGGAAAAGTTAATAGAAGTTATTTTAAATCCAGCAATATTCAGTGCTAATGAATGGTAACTTATTGCTGGGACTCCTACAATTAGCATATTCAACTACCTAAAAATAAATTTATCGTAGGTCTCATCTAGGAACAGTTGCATCCCCTAAAGTGAGTATGTTCATGTGGGAAGTGTGGCGGGGCAAGGTGCTAATCATGGATCAGCTAAAAAAAAAGGGTTTTCAGCTTGCAAGTAGATGCCTTCTTTGTCAAAAAGCTGAGGACAGCATAGACCATCGTTTGATTCGTTGTTCCATAGTTTGGGGCATGGGCAATCCTGATCTCCCTCTAAGGAGTAGATTGGGCCTGTCCGTTTCTAGTAAAAGACTTAATGATGAGCTGGACAACGTTTTCTATCAGAAAGAAAGCAAGAAAACTGTGGAAGACAGCTCTCTCTAGTCTCTTCTGAGCAATTTGGAAGGAAAGAAACAAGGTTGTTTTTCATAATGACATTTTTTCACCCAACAGACTAAAACAATCCTTCATTATGTCCCTACTTCTTGCGTAGGTTTCTATTTCCTTGAGGGGAAGTACTCTGCATTGTAAGATTACTTTGTGCATCTCCAGCAAGTCTATAGCCGTTATGGTTGGGTGGTAGGTTTTTGTTTCAAATTCTGAACCCTTTTGGTTTGTTTAAATCCCCTATATACTGTGGGGCTCTAACCCTTTTGTTAATATATTGCCTATTTTACTTATCAAAAAAAAAAAAAAAAGAATCTTGGAAAACTTGAGTACACAACAGCAAGGCAATAAGTAACCAAATCAGCCACTTACTTAGTGGACAATCATCTCCAGGCAGTTTACAATCTGGACAACAACCATCAAATGCCATCCTGCAAATCCTACAGTTTCATCTTGGGCATCCTATATCCATGAAGCAACAGCATGCTACCTACAATTTTACAGAGTATGTCATTATGGCCCTCATTATTAAAAAATGAAACATCTAAATACATACAGGTCCAACACACATACGGTTGGTGTTAGAGTATTTTTCTTTTAGAAAAAGAAAGTCTAGTTAAAAGATAATTACTGAATACCAGATATAAAAAATCTGTACTATGTTCGCTTTGAAGTTCAAAAAAGAACTAACACATAAGGGATAAAGAGAACATACTCTGTTTGAAAGCCCGGCAGTATTCACAAGTGAATAGGTTAAGGGAAAAAGAGTTTCTACAAAAAGCACAAAATAAGTCATGTTGTGCCATCCTTACAATCAACATGCAATTCTAAGAATCTAAGATTACTGCTCAATCTACAGATTAAAGTGCAACACATCTTCAGATAAAAATTATACATGCAGAAATTAGAGAATGAAACAGAGATGATCTGAATTAAACCAACTATTGCAGGCAGAACTTCATGCCAGTCAAATGATAGACCCTAAAGGGCATAAGGCTCTCCCTACAAACAATAATAATACCAAGCACCTTTAGAAAATTTAGCATAACTCATATATCACCAGTTATGATCCTCAAAATCTGGCCAGACAATCCTATAAAAATGGTTCAAAATTTAGTCCAAGTAACAAAGAAATCAAGATTCCAAGCATTTAGATAAAGTATCCCTAAGCAAAAACCAAATAGTTTGAAACAAAATTTTAGAATAAAGTAAAATAGATAAATAAATAAAATAAAAGGTAAAAAAATGAGAAAGAAAAAAAAATTCAATAGTCTCATGATATAAAGATGGTAAAAAATTGAAGTGTTGCATCTTTTATCCCAAATTTCCATAAGTTGACCAATTCAAAACATCATGATTTCAAATTCTGAATAAACAACTAAGGTTCAAAACTAGTTTGCACACTACAAAATGACTTTTCTAATAGGCTAGTTTTAAATAGATAGCCTAGAAAAAAAGGGCGTATATCCCCAGTACAGAGGTATAAAACGAGTATGAATCCTTATGCGAGTCAAATTTATGCATAAACATCTCTCTAATATAGAGAACCTTGGTTCAGTAAATTCTTTTTGTCAAGCTGAAATGCAAGATGACATATACAAGTGTAATGACATGACTTTAAAGTTTTAAGAATTTGATGACTTAAAATATTGAAAGAAGATGGAGGGTGGAGGCAGATTCAAGCAAAAGCAAATCGATAAACATAAATTAAAAGGATACAAGATCTTGACTTTCATCCTCTCTTTGAGCTGCAATGAAGAAAACACCACAACACAAAAACCAACATAGTTAGTGAGATGATCCATGTGCAGAGGAAACATTTAATCAAATTAGATACTTCTGATTCAATATCTTAGAGTAAAAGCAAACATTTTTTGTTCAATGATCATTTGGGCAACATGTTTAGAAAAAACCAACAAATAAAAATCATTGTGAATTGATACAAATCAAACTTGCATTGAAGTTGTTAAAATCCATTATGACAGTAAGGCACCAGCGCAAACTTCCTTTATGTCAAATAAATTGGTTCATTATGTGCTAAAAGTTGCCACTGTGGGGTTTAATTTTAAAAAAGAAAAAACTTTTTGTTTTCATAGAGTTTCTTTGTTGGTAGTCCTTTTTTATGTGGATTATAAGTAACTGAATCCAATCCCAGCAAAAATGTGAGAATTCTGAATAACAATGAACAATTAAAACCAATGCATCTATTCTTCTGCATGACAGAAAAGGTACACACCTTCTCACACATAACTAAGAAAATGTATAGTGAAAGAACATCAAAATACAACATGGTAACACCCACCAAACCATGCCTCCGCACCCCAAGCTTCAAGTAACATCACTAAATACAAGAAACTGCTGATGCTCATAATACACATGAAGAAACCATAAAATAATCCATCTCAAATAACCAAATCTGACATCTTATATATATATATATATATATATATATATATATATATATATATATATATATATTATTCCTCTACATAAAAGACATAAATCCTGCTGCATGAATGCTAAGCAAATGGAGTTGAAAAAAATCAAAGCAGAACATAGATAGTTGGTAATATGAATGATATCCATCAAAAGAAAAATGAAAATAGGGACATGCATCATATCATTTTACAACTAGGAAATACTAACCAACATTGCAATCATAAAAATGAAAATAAAAAACTTAAATAGATTATAAAACATCATTCAGTTAAGAAGACCAAAATATAATCCTGTAACTAAACATCCTGCCAATATTATTTTTAAAAATTCCTAAGAGAAAGGAGAATCATAATTTATTCTCAATTCTCATACTAAACACCATTTTTTTTCTTTTCAAATGATGAATTTTGCATTTTGTGAGAGAGATTGAAAAGATCGTGTTTTCTATATTGCATTTTAAAATGAGTCTATGTACCATTCCCTGCTTAGAATGAAGGCATTTTTGGATCTGAATAAACAACATTTCTTTATTTAGGCTGTGATATATTCAGAAACTGCTAATTTATATGTTAAATTACACGAAGAAACTCAATGGGCGCACTCAAACCCCCTCAACGACTTAGAAATTTTTCTGCCACATTAACATTCCCATGAAACAAGCTAGTACAAATAGAAACCCACCGATAAAATGCCTATCAAAAAAAAGTTAGTACAAATAGAACTATTCAGTTTCTTCCAGCTTGTTATTTCATTTTATTCGAAAACAGTAGAATCTCCTCCTTTTTTTTCCTTCTTTTTTTCTCAAACAACAACGCCCAAACCCATACAGAAACCTGTCCAAGTTCGGTCCAGATTTCCTACCCTTTTCAAGCAGAAACTACTTGAAGAACCCACAAAACCCAGAAAACTCGGAAAATAAAAAGATAAAAACTAGATCAAATAATGGAGGTGAAACTGTATAAAAGAATTCGATTGAGAATGAAAACCCAAAATGTTCATCATTTTCAGGATTAAAAATTAACAACGTAAGCCCTAAAATATGCCGAAAATTAATCTAAAATTAGGATTACAGAAGACGGATCAGAAGCTTACATAAAACAAAGGGGATCAGAGTAGGAAAGAACTCGCAGCAGCAGATGTTGAGAGTGGGAGTGGACGGTTTTGCTCTGATGAGTTCTGGAGACACAGCTCTGAATATGGGCAACGTTCTTCAAAGAATTAGCTAATTCAAAATTTTATTCCATTAATTCCTTTATGGGCAAGAAGTGTTTTTAAGCCTAAAAACATTTTAACTGCTTCTAGGAGACCAAAAAAAAAGTGTTTTATAATATTTTTAAAAGTGATTTTGAAAGTTCAATTTTTTGAAAAATATTTGGAATGTATGTTTTTTTTTTAATATTTCTAAAATAAATATTTGTTTATCCTTAAATATTTATTTATTTTTCTTTAAAATATCTATTTATTTTATTTAAAAATGGGGATGATATGATATATTTTTAAAATATTCAAATAATTCAAATCTTTTGTAAATAATTTTATATATATTTACAAAATTATAAATATATATATATATATAATCATAAAAAATTATTTTATAAAAAACATTAATTTAAGTTTTTATTAATACAAATTTTTGCATACGATTTATTAATTTGTAAAACTCAAGAAAAATTCAATTTTTCTGAAAAAGTGTATTACGTCGTAATACTACGCATTAAAACTCGAAATTTTTATGCATTTGACGACGAAACGGACTTTACCGTTATAATCATTCCAATTGAAAGCACTCGATCGAATTTCATTTCTGATTCCAAGATAATTTAAATTTTACGCTTAAACATCAGACGGCATTACGGAGTGGTGTCCCCTGACATGATCATGTGGATGTCACATGGTACTTTAGGAGATTGACACATGGTACGATGGGCTTACGCTACAGAAGAAGTCGACATATTTATTATCTCGTGTAATAATGGCCTATGTGAGCCATGTGTCAACTTGTGCGGAGAAGACATCAAATGATGAGATATTTGGAGAAATATATTAAATCTCACCAATATAAGTATGATAATTCCCACAATCGCTTATCCTCAGAATCAAACCAAATCAATGTAATAATAAGAGGATAATTCATAATAATTCATTATTCAGGAATCAAACAAAATCTCAGCTTTTGGTGATGATAATTTCCAATAATTGTTTATCTTTGTAACTTTATTATCCGACAAATGATATTAAAGAAATCCTCTCATCCTACCGTGTTAGATAATCCTTATTACCATCAAATTTGAAAACATATACACTATAAATACTGTATTAACCTCATCTACAAAAGTGCACGCAGTAACATTCGCCTGGGGCAAGAATGATCTTTCTCCTCATCAGGGAAGAACTGATTTGTGATTATAATGCAGAATCCAAGTGTTCACCATCTCTTTGTTTCTTGTTTTTGTAGAAATTAAACGTCCGCTAAGCGCCAGACCGGCCTACCGACACCTGCAAGCCAGCCAACGATCCCACATCGCTCCAACCCAACCACACAAAAGATCATCGCCTAAGGCTGCTCGTGGAACGTGGCTGGGCCTTTACAAATAAAGTCAATCTCCGCTGACTGGCTGCATCAACTTGGAACACAAGCAGAGCAACGCCTAATCCCCCAAGAATGCAAGACTAGGGGCCAGCGACGTGACAACCGACCTCGAGGCGCTGCAGACCGTGGCAAGCTTGAACACTCCGACGAGGTGGAGGCGGTCCGCGTCACCAACCAACACTTGCTGAAAGAGTTAGAACAACTCACTAGGGCAAATCACGCCCAGAAACACGATAGCCCGAAAGACCAAAACCTTGTTGGCCCAAAGAGCAACACTCGACCGTCGAAAAGCCGATAGAGAGGAGAAACGCACATCAGGAGTATGATCCTACTCAACCCTCAGAGGATCGCAACGGTGAGAGGTCGGGTTGTGCGGTCTGCTATATCCAAAGAAGAAATCAGCCCACATGAACAACGGTAAAAGGTCGAGCCCAACATGCGGATGCCCCGTGCAACAAACCGAGTCTCCATTCACCGTCAAAAAGCGACTTCCCTTCCCAAGAAGTTTAGAATGTCGCTAGATCAGATGTTCGATGAACAAAAGACCCCATAGACCACCTCAATACGCATACAAAAATCAAAACGGAACTACATCTGGACATCAAGAGCCCCACGCCTCGCCAGGAGCGAACAACTCAACAGCGCGCAGCACTGAGTCATAGCTCAGAGCTCGCAGTTTTACCGAGGAGCACCGACAGAAATTCAAATGCCGCAGCCGCAAAGTGGCAGCAGAGCCCCAAGAGTTTCATCAGCAGAAAGCGCAATCTCTCAAATGTGCCATATAGCCAAAGCTAGTCCCATGATTAGCTCACTATGAGCTCGCCACTCAAAGCTAAGAGCCAACCTGGCCAGATATGCCATATAAATGCGCAGAGTCGCCACCAAAGTAGACAGGCCCACTGAGTACCAATAGCCTGGCCAAAGCTCAATTGCTCAACTACACCGGTATTTGCAGGCCAGTCACAGCCTCTGATAGATTAGCCTACGAGCCCTCGCAGCTCAGCCTTCAAAGCTCAACCGCCACCCGGCGCCTCCAGCCCAGAGCCAGCTCGCCTTAAAGTGCATTAGCCCAAGGAGCCTCGCACTCGCTAAAGCTCAACTGCCTTCAACTAAGGCGTAGCCCAGAGCTGGGCCTTAGCTCAAGGATATTAGCCCACTCGAGCCTCAATCGCTTGTCATAGAAGCATCAGCCATGAAGGCCTCGGGCCAGAGCTCCAATACCGTTGGGCTAGGAGTTTAACAACAAGAAGGCCTCTCGCCGCAAGAGCCTAATCGTCGCTTGTAGAGCTTAAATACTCAGAAGGCCTCACAGAACTCATTCGTGCTACGCAGGTCAGCCAAATCAAACAAATTTTATATAATTGTGTGCCTACTAATGCTGTAAATAAGCCATCGCAAGATAGTGGTCTGTGGTCTAACACTTTAGATGGGTTTTCATCCTGTAAATGGTCAGACAGGCATGAAGGTAAGGTTTCTATTCGACTTTTTGGATTTGTGTCAAAGTCAGAAAATGGTTTAAATCGAAAATTGCAAAACTCGAAATGGTAAAATCGAAATTTAAAGTGAAGAATGAAACTTTGAAGTATCAGGGTCACCAACTCGCGCGCCAGTGGCAAACACATGTCCTCAGGTTTATCCTCCTATGTGAGTCAACACGTGATGCGCTATGACCCCTTTGTTTAAAACCCAACATTCCTTTTTATCATTTTCTAAGGCTAGTAAAGACCATCTAAAGAATCACAACAGATTCTCACCTCGAGCACGAACCCTAAAGTATGGAGAGTATCAAGCGAGACTAGTAAAGACCATCTAAAGAATCACAAATAAGATCTCCTCACCCTGGTGACTAGAACTTTAAAGTATGGGTGAGGTCGCCAAAACAATAAAAAGTTTCAATGCTTATTTAACCCTGTTCGGGGCAACTTAACATATAAATGCTACTCGTAGTAAGGACCATCTAAAGAGCCACAAGCATTCGCGCCTAAGCACTGGATCTAAAGCATGGAGAAGGTATCGCAAGACAATAACATCCCATGTTATGCAACCGATTTGAGAACAAGGGCCATAAATACACTCACCTGTTAGCTTTTAATACAAGAGTGACAACATGCTTAACTCCCACTGACTAAGTTAGCTTCCTTCCTCTTCAAAGGAAGGAGGCTTAGCTAAGCATCTCGAGTTGTCATCCTCAAGAGGTGTTTGCAAATTTAAAGCGAAAGAAAGCAATATGGTGTTAAGAGAGAGAAGAGAGAAAATAAACAATTTATTTACAAAAGCAAAGAAAAGAAAATAACTTACAAATCACCAAAAAACTAGATTCTCTTCTATCCACCTCTTTATTACAAGACGGAGGGGGTATTTATGCTTCCCCAAAGTGCGAAACCATTTTAAAACCATAATAACTAGCTAAGTTATAGGACACTGGGGTAATAAAACCAAGTTTGGAAGGCGGTTGCATACCAAGCAGAGATGATCCAGGCATGTACTACATAGGGGAGAATTTCGCTAATTAGCCGCATTCCTGGGTGCTAGTTTAGCTTAAATTGGCAAGGGTCTAGCGCGAATTTCGTGCGTTTAAATGTATCATAAGGTTAAATTTTCAAGTATATTTAAATTTCATTAAGCTAGCTTAAACAAAGGAGAAGCGACCCTAAGTAATTTCGCTAAGGAATGGCGGTAAGTTACAGCGAATTTTTCAATTTTCGTCGAGATTGCGAACCTGCTTGCGAATAGCTTATAAATCGCCAGGATTGCGAATCGCTATGCAATGTTGCGAAAAATTCCTGCTTTATTGCCTCGCATGCCTCGCCCTTGCCTTCAATCGCATCTCATTTTCCTCCACTTTTCCTTTGTTTTTCCATTGATTGGGCTTGTTTGATGGTCGGAGACTAAACTTCAAACCTCATGATTGACTCATTTGCATTGTGGTCGGCTTTCCTGTGGCGCATAAATACCTACAAACAACCAAAACATGCCTGTAAATGGCATGCGGTGTTACTAAGATGACATGAACACTTCACCGGCTTGCATGACATGATTAAATGCACACAAAAGTACTCGCAAAACTTATCTAATATAAAGTTCAAAATTGTACTTTTGGACACTAATCACACTTCAACCGAAACGTTGCTAGTCCCTTAGCAATGCAAAAAGAAAAAGGATGCATGTGGTGATTAAAAAAGGTTGTGTGGTTTCAAAAGGTTATTGTACTTATATACAAACTAACATTACTTTAAAGTGAACAATTGAAATCAACATTGAAAACCTGGGTATACAAGAATAAAAATCCATAAGAGAACAATTTTTAGATCAACATCAAGCTTCATTATTCAACTTGGAGCCTGCACTCAAGTCTAATGGTTCATTTTGTATCTAGATTGAGTCATAAAATAATGAAGTTTTCTCAATCTCATCCATATCGATATTGCTCAAACTCGTTGAACAATTAAGATAGGGTCAGGTTACACTTCTCTTGCTTCTTCTAACTATATTGTAAAGATGCACGCTTAAAACTGACTTCACCAAAGTCCGTAATCGGGTCCACCGATGACTCCCAACCAATTAAGGCTCTAGGCATCGGGTCAAGGATCTTCGACCACAAACTCTAAAGGTTTCACTCCTGACCGACGACTTCGAAAAATCACACCTACAACTGCTAGACTCACCTATCCACCCATGTAATCGCAACACTAAATCGATGACTCCCAAACCACCAAGGCTTAGGCATCGGCTTCAAAGGCTTTCGCGATACACCTCCTGGACCGTGGCTCTGCTCAGCAAAATCTCATACCATTTTCAAAACTTCACGATTTTATTTTTCTTTTTCTTCTTTTCTTTTTCTTTTTCTTTTCCTTTTTGGAAGACAACATTGGTCTTCAATTGTTGGTAACTCAAACCTATCCTAGGTTGCCAACATGCACTTAAAGGCATTATGCAAATGAAGGCGAGACAAATTCCTGACTATTGAAATAATCACGGAGTGCGAGTGTGTGAATTAACGAGGGATTTCAAATTTAGTATCTTTTGGGCTTGTAAATGACCAAAAAATTGTTTCAAGCATGGAATTTGTTTCTAACATAGGTGACAAATAGTGATTGATTTTCCAACAAAAGCAATTCAATTGTCCAATTGTAGCAATTCAATTGTCGATTGAAAAGAAAACTCCTTACCCGATATGAAATACAAAATCTTTATGAGATAAAGATGGGCGCTTACACCTGTAAACACTCTTTGTCTTTGCCCAAAAAAAAATCGTCTTAAGCTCCTGGCGTGTCACTATTTTTAAACACCACGGCGATTTAAATAACTAAAAAATGAAGCGATTAGGTTGCTGGAACCAAGCGGTATACCACGAAATTACAAAGTGGATTGAGGAGGTCAGGAGAAGGAAGCTCTCCACCTTCAAAATGATGTGAGTGCGCCATGCTCAGCTCCATTGTTTGGACCCAATCGGTCTCTTGGTGGCGTGTTTGTTGCGGGAGGATGGATTCATTAAGCGCTTCATTGTTCTCAGCCATTCTTCCTGTTGTGCGGTAATATCATGTCTTCCGTGTACCCTCGAGGCAAACTTCACGGTTATCCTCGCTCGGTTGGTTTGCCCAGCGCTCCAAGTGTTGAAAATCGTGAGCTCGGTGTCATGTTGCCAAATGTAGTACGCATGACCCCATTCAAACAATGGCATTTGATGTGGCGAGCCAGTTGTGTGTGACACTTGAGTAGTGCCCCGCCTTCGGTTCATTAAAGAACCACGGAAATCCATGGGACGTGAACTTATCTCACTTTTATAACGTCTCTATCCTTTTGGTATTTTCTTGACGTCGGTAGAGATAGGAATGTTGTGAGTTCAGCTTCTCGGAAACCTAGATGCCTCTGTGCTTTAATTATTAGGTTGATAACACCAAGTCTGCAGGTCTTTATAATGTGAGTTCCTCAATGTGAGATAGTTGAGATTACTGGATCTTGTATTTTCACCATTGTCTTGCAGTGGATGATGGAAATTTAACATTAGGTTAAGAATGCCTTTTGTTAATGCCCAGCCCCACTTGCGGATTCAGAGTGCAAAAAACTTTGCACCGTGAGGACTTGTTGTTGATGTCGAGGGTATGTTGACCTTCACCTGTCTTAGGACTTCTAAGATACCTTCCTGTTGGGATGCCTTCTTGTGCTTCTAATTTGTGGAAATGGAGGTGGCATACGGTGTTTCGTGAATCCTCCTTCAAAATGTTGGCTCCAGTTGTTCCATACTGGTTTCCTCAACGGGCTGGGTATTGGTGATCAACCTCTCCCTTCAGCAGGTGTGACAGCTTTGTTTATCCATTTTGGAGGTTCAACACGAATATTCAGTTCATGGATACATTGGATTTGTGATGGTGAGGAACCTCTACCTCTTCTTGATGATTTTCCATTCCATTCTTGTTATGGATGCCCCAGCCGTCAATTCTTCTAAGTAAGGCATTTCCAATCCATCTATTCTCTTGCTCAAGGAGCTTTCTACATTTTCAATTTTTCGTCAACTCGAAAGATCGATGCCTTTTGCTCCTCCACAAATTTCCTACCACCCGCCGTATTCACAATGGCTGTCAACAGAGAGGAGGTGGGTGTCGTCGGGCTATGAAGTGGTGGTAGAATATCACAGCCAGGTTCTTAGGGGGTACATATACGAGGCCGAGGTTTCCGTGAAAGGTTAGGGGTGACCCTCCAATTAGGCCGTAAGCGCTACATATGGAGCATCTATGGGTGGTTTATTTTGATTTAGACATGGGCATACTCTAGACATGTCTCTCAGGTATTATTTGATTGAAAATCAAGCAAGAAAGTCGGGATGCGATAACTCGTTAACTGTCAGATTTCATGCTGATTTTTCAGTTTCAAGATCATCCAATCTGAAAGTTAAAATGGTCAATTTCCCGCTTTCATCTCCTGGTGTTCTCGTGAAATGCATACTTGTCTCCCCTTTGCGATTCAATGGCCCCAGCTCTTCAACTTCCCTAGACTAGGTTCATCCCAAACTTCGAGGTTTCGGGCCACATAGTTCAAAAATCCATAGCTTCATCGATGTTTACTCAAAAGTTACCCCCACACATAAGCTTCCAACAATTGTTTCATGGCAGGAGACATACCACCATAGAAGTGGTTCACCAACATCCATGTGTCAAACCCATGGTGTGGACATGCACTGATGGTTTCCATAAATCTGTCCCAACACTGATAAAATCTCTCACAGCTGCAAAGGTGTAAATTTGTCTTTTCAAATTATTGGTTTTATGAGTACTGAAAAACTTCTTCAGAATTCCCCCGCTCGCAGCCTCACCTCAATTTCTAATGGTTCTAGGCCTCAATGAGTTGAGCCATATCTTGGCCTTATCTCTTAGAGTCAATGGAAATGCCTTTAGCTTCGCAAATCCATGTCCATCATACCTTCCTCAAGCGTAGTACAAACTCTCCTCAAAATCCCTTATGTGAGTGTATGGATTTTCATTTTCCATACCACATATGTGGGAAGTGTACTACACAGCATCTCACCGCTACATCATCGCAGGAGGAATGATACAGATGCTAAATTAACTCTGTGGAGGGTGGATGTGATCCCTCATGGTTCTATATATGCATTTGGATTCATAGGGTCTCGGGTTGACTGTTGTTCCTCGTATTGATCCATGGTATCGCTTGCACACTAACTCACTTTCTAGCTAGGTCAAGTTGTGTACTATTCCTTATTCAAAATTTCACCCGAAGTGTCTCTATCCCACTCGTTGTAATGCAATGTAAGATGTTACACAATTGTAGAGACAGCAAAGAGCAACAAACAACCTACAAAAAGATTAAAATTGATGAACAAAAATAAAACTAACTGAATGAAAATCGAAATCAAATAGCTGCGCTATCGCTACGTGAAGCAACCGGGTAGCCTCAACCGGAGTTGCAAAAGAGGTAAAGGTTACCTTCACTTGTGATGTGGATCACAAGTACTCTTCAACTTACCATTTGTAGCGTTTGCACCATCTCAACCCGCGCCATTTGATTCGCGCTACGTGAGGCCGAGCTAAAATCAACAAAATTTATATACACCTAAAAGTCCCTACTTCATCGCCGTAGTCGCTTTCACGCAGTATAGTGGTCTAGGTCGAACACTGTGATGGGTTTTTCATCCTAGAAATGGTTTGCATTAGGGCAGCTTTGAAGGTAAAGTGCTTTCTTATTTGGACTTTTTGGATTTGTGTCAAAAGTTGTAAATGGTTTAAACTGGAAATTGCAAAAACTGGAAATGGTAAAAACTGAAATTTAAAGTGAAGAAATTAAACTTTGAAGATTTAGGTCACCAACTTGACAAGCTAGGGCAAACACATGTCCTCGTTTTATCCTCCTATGAGTCGAACACGTGACGCAGCGCATGGCCCCTTTGCTTAAAACCCTAACATTCCTTTATCATTTTCTATACTAGTAAAGACCATCTAAAGAATCACGCCGCATCTCTCACCCGAGCACTCGAACCCTAAAGTATGGAGTATTGGCCGAGGCCAGTAAAGACCATCTAGAAAGAATCACAAGGCATCTCACCCGAGCACGAACCCCAAAGTATGGAGAGTATCACAAAACAATAAAAGTCAATGTTGGCCAACCCCACTCAAGAACCCTAACATGGCAAATGCTACCTCGCAGGCAAGTAAGGACCATCTAAAGAGCCACGCGACTGCCACTAAGACCGGATCTAAAGCATGGAGAGTATTGGCCAAGACAATAACATCCCATGTTATGCAACCGACTTGAGAATAAGGGCCATAAATACACTACCCGTAGCTTTTAATACAAGAGGACAACATGCTTAACCCCACCACCAAGCTAGCTTCCTTCCTTTCAGCTGAAGGAGGCTTAGCCAAGCATCTCAGTTGTCATCCTCAAGAGGTGTGTTTGGCACCGAGTGAAAGAAAGAAGAGAGAAAGAAGAGAGAGAAGAGAGAAAATAAAACAATTTATTTACAAAAGCAGTAAAAGAAAATAACTTACAAATCACCAAAAACTTGTATTCCCTTCTATCCACCTCTTCTTTATTACAAGACGTGAGGGGTATTTATAAGCCTCCTCAAAGTATGAAACTACCAAAAACCCTAATAACTAGGCTAAGTTATAGGACAATCAAGTAATAAACCAAGTTTGGAAGCACGCAAATAATTATGAGATGACGAGGCATGTAATTTCGCTTATTGTGGAGAATTCGCTTAATAGCTAATTTGGCAAGGTTTAGCGAAATTGGCAAGGGTCTAGCGACCTATATGTTTAGCGAATTTGGCAAGGTCAAATTTTCGTTAGTTAGCGAAATTTCGCTAAGCTAGCGAATGAGAAGCGAATCTTCTATAATTTCGCTAAGGAACAAGGTAAGTCAAGAATGAATTTTTCTGACTTTCGCCTCGAGATTAACTGCTTAAGTAACGCTTGCGAAATTCACTAGGATTGCGAATCGTTGCGTAACAAAGCGCGAAAAATTCCCCGTTTTGCCGTTCGCATGCCTCTCGCCCCGTCTTCAACTCGTGATCTCATTTCCTCCACTTTTCCTTTGTTTTTCCATTGATTGGGTTTGTCGATGGTCGAGACTAAACTTCCAACCCCATGATTGATCATTTGCATTGTGGTTGAAGCCTAGAAGTGCATAAATACCTACAAAACAACCAAAAACATGCTCTAAATGGCATAAGTGTTACTAAGATGACATGAACACTTCAATTGGTTTATATGACATGATTAATGCACAAAAAGTACTCAAACCTATCTAATATGTGGTTCAAAATCAGACTTTTCGACACTAATCAGAACCCAACAAGCCAGTTGAAGAGCTTAACAGCTCAAGAAGGCCTCGACGTCTAAGAGCCCAGATGTTCGCCTCAGGTGAGCTTAACACCAGAAAGCCTTAAACGCCTAAGAGCCCAAATTATCAACAGTGTGAGCTTAACAACTCGTGAAGGCCTCGCCAGAGCCCAACTACTCGCTTTGCGTAGTTTATCACCAGAAGGCCTCATCGCCCCAGAGCTCCGTACCGTCAAGGCGTAACTTAATGTACCAGAGCCCGTTGCCTGTGTGGAGCCCAAATACAATTTGCGCAGCTTAACAAATTTCAGAAGGCCTATCGCCCAGAGCTCAGCGAGCCCAAAGAGTCAGCCACAGAGCTTAACGCCTGGGGGAAGGCCTCGTCAGAGCCCAAATGGCTACTTGCAGCTTAATAGCTCGTAGCTGGCCTCACGCTCAGAGCCCAAAGAACTCAATTTGTAGAGCGATCACTAGGAAGGTTCTTACGCCTCAGAGCCCAAATTTACTTAAGTCACAGAGCTTAACAGTCAGAAGGTTCCGCCAGAGCCCAAAGAATTACTTATGAGCTTAACACTGTAGAAGGCCTCAAATACCAAAGCTACAACATACCATGAGCCCGACGTCAAAAGGCACACACAGAGCTGTAACAACCATCTGAGTACTTTAATTGCTCAAATAGGCACAACAGCTCAAGAGCGAATATCTCAGTTCAAAAGAATATAAACAGCTCGGGAGGCAGAATAGCCTAGGAGCCAAGTAGCTCAGTTCAGAAGGCGCAACAACCTAAGAGCCAAATAGCTCAGTTCAGAAGGCGCAACAACCTAAGAACGACAAATACCAAAAGAATATAAACAAATTTCTGGGAGGCGTATCACCCGCCTGCTAAGTAGCCTGGGCCGTATGGCATCAGCCTCAGAGTCAAGGTACCTCGCTCAGAGCCCGACCACCCGAAAGGCACAACAACTGTGGCGAATACTTCGGGGCTCAAAAGAGCATGCAAACAGCCGGAGTGCATTAGCCCAGAGCGTAGCTCGCCAATAGAGCTCAAATGCAGAGGGTCTTAGCGCCCTGAGCCCAAAGAGCTCACCCTCACAAAGCTTAACAGCTCAAGAAGGCCTTAGCTCCCAAGAGCCCAGAAGCTCAGTTTGCAGAGCTTAACAGCTCAAGAAGGTCTTAGAGCCCCGGAGCCCATCAACTCAATTTGCAAGCTTAATGTACCAGAAGGCCTCGCAACGCCCAGAGCCCACAAGCTCAGCTTTTAGAGCATAACCGCCGTAAAGGGTCCTGAGCCCCGGAGCCCACAGCTCGTATTACAAAGCATAACCGCTTCAAGGAAAGCCAAGTAGCCACGAGCCGCAAACATCGTAAGGCGCAACAAACCCGTAAAACCAAGCATCAAATTGGAATGACAAATAAAAGAGCGATAAAACTAATCAAACCCTTCCTAAGTAGCCACGATATCACATCGATCCGAAGCAATATTGTACTCGCTTACGCCGCTTTAGTCAAAGGCCCAGGGGGCAACTGATTGGGTTTAAAAAAATAAGCGCGCAAGCCCACTTCCCAAGCCCAAGGAGCAGGATTAAAAGAAGATTTACGAAAGCAGCTCAAGAAATGCCCGGCTCCTCGGCACGTGCCCAAAACGGAGCCCGCCCATCCTCCCCAAGGGTCGGTAACGCGACAAACCCTAAAAGCCCATATCCTCGTAATCAAACAAAATTCACCAATAAGTGGAAGTAGATAATTCCTTAATAACTCGCTTATCTTGTAAATCAAACCAAATCTCCTCAATAAGGGAAATGATTATTCCCCACAATCATATCCCAGAATCAAACCAAATTCACCAATAAGGGAAGTAGATAATCTCTTAATAATCGCTTATCCTCAGAATCCCTTATCAATCTAACAACGATAAGGAAAGAAAATCCTCCCTCCAATAAGAGAGAATCCTTATCACCATTAAATTGGGAAAAACATATACTATAAACAGCCACCCCCACTCTGAAAGGCACGCTGTAACATTCTCCGCCTCTGCGCTTGGATCTTTCTCTCATCGTGAAGAACCGATTTAGGCATTGAGCGCAACTACAGCTCCCCGCCGATCCTCTTTGTTTATTGTTTTCAGAGGAGTCCAACTGCCCAGTTGCTAGCGAACCAAACTTAAATGGATGCCTAATTCAGTCTAACGATCCCGACACGCCCAAATTCATTCCGATTGAAAAAGCATCATCAGCTTTCTTTAAAGAAAATTAGGATAATAATAACAAATTTTAAATGTTTCAAGAAAATTTAGTATTGGGGTTTGGATGTATTTTATATCATATATTTCATAAAATTAGAAAATAATATCCACATGTTTAGTTCAATTGGAAAATAGTTTAAAGTTTAAAAAGGGGAGAGGAAGGGTCATAAATTCGAGTCCCATGAGAACTGTTTACTATATTGTAATAAAGTGTTTAGTTGTAAAAAATAAAAATAAAAATAATAATTCTTATATAAAAAACAATAACATTTTTACTAAATGTTTTTATATGTGAAAACTTTTGTTTATTTAGATGCACTTTATATTTATTTTAAGTTATAAAGTAGTGGCACTCTTAAAAATAATTATTTAAAAAATAAAATTTTAAAATATGTAGATTTTCTATGCGTTTTTTTTTTTTACAGTTACGTTGTAATAAATTGTCCCCATAAGGACGAGACCCCTCCTTCCTATATTATGCTTTGTTAAAATGCTAAGTTTTTTTGATCCTATTCTTGTCTTAAGTTAAATTTCATGATTTTAAAATACAAAAGGAAAGTGAATCTAAAAACTCTTTTCAACATATATAGAATTATTTTTTTTAAGTATAGCTCATTTATGGAAATTAATTTTAATCGATTTTTTTAATTCAACAGTTACAATTCTTTTTTGTGATTTTTTTTAAATTTTATTTATGACAATATTAATAATAAATTTTAAAAAGCCTATGTTATGAACAAAATCATTGTAGGATTTGATTGTTTATTTAAACTTATTTTGATATGAAATCAAAAGAATTTTCAAATTTTAAAAATTGACCCACTAAATTTCAAAAAATTTTAAACACTTTCCCAATACTTGTGACGTCTCGTGCACAAAGTACGTTTATTGACCTCTAATGACCATCTCCAAAAAGTAAATATTTTACCATTCTTAATAATAATAATTATAATCATCTTAAATATGTAGATTTTCTATGCTATTTTTTTTTTTTTTTTTGTTTTTAACTTCTAAACATTTTAGTTATATGGTAGTAAATTGTCCCCACAAGAATAGGACCCTCTCTTCCCTATGTTATGCATTTTTGAAATACTGCGTTTTTTCGATACCATTCTTATCTAAGTTAAATTTCTGATTTTAAAAATATAGTATGAAAGTTGCACCCCAAATTCGAGGCTTAGGAAAAATCCCTGTGCGGTGCAACCCCATATTGGAAATTTACAAGGGAGAGAGGCCTCCATTTCCCTATAAAAGGGGTCCTCTTCCCCTTGATTTGGAGGAAGGAAAAAAGGAAAACCATGAGTTTTCTCCACCAAAAAAAGTGGGAGACCTTAATGACTCTTAATTAAATATTTTTTTGAAGAATAAATTAAGCGCTAGTTCTATCGGGGCCTTAAGCTATTTTACAGATTACGGCCTTCCCCACATCGGGTTCAGGTCCCCACGCCTCAGTTTAAAAGGTTTAATTTAAAAATAAGATTGCCTTGATGACAATCTTGCCTCAGTACTCTTCTACTAACGATCCCTAGCTTTGGAGGCACTTCAAATTTCTGAAAGGCGACTTGTCCCAGAGCTACTCGCCTACTAGGTAAGTTTTACTTTCTTTTATTCTTTATATAGTTTTTTTTTAATTTTCTTGTATATATATTTAATTTATTGTTATATTTAATTAGTCATTTAATTTATAGTCTTATTATTTTATTTTCCTTGTAAGTATATTGTTGCTTTTTGTTTATTTAATTAAATTGGTTGTTGATGTTTTTTTTAAATTTAATTTATTTTCCTTAACATATGAACTATCACCCACCCTTAATTTAATAAAATCCCCAAATTTAAAAATAATTCAAGTTCTAAATTTTCATTTCTCAATTTTTAAGTGTCCAAATTTCAAAATTCAAAATTCAAATTTCTCATTTTCTAAAATTCAAATTTTCAATTTTAAAATTCGGCATTTCCAAATCTCAAATTTCAAATTTTCATGTTTCAATTTCAAAATTACAAATTCTAATTTCAAAAATCAAGGTCATAATTCCCAAAATCCAAGTTCCACAATTTCCAATTTCCAATTTTAAAGTTTATAATTTCAAATTTACAAAATTCATAATTTCAAAATCTGCTGACACTCAAATTTCCAAATCTCAATTTCAAGATTCACTGAACTTGGGTAGTCTTAAATTTTGAAAATTCCACTTCTAAATTTCAAGTCTTCTAAAATCTCTAAATTTCAACTTCAAACTTCCAATTTTCAAAACTTTAATTTCAAACCGGTCTTCAAAAATTTCAAACACACGCTTAATTTTACAATTCCTATAAAATCAAATCTTGGGGAGTTAATTTGTGTAACATATAAATGGGCTTGGGTGGGGCTCGACATTTCATGTATCCTTTTAATAAATAATTTGACATATGATTTATAACCAATTTTTAATTGAATGTGAATAGTTTGAATTTTGTTATTGCACTAACATTGTTTCCTAATTGGTAGCGCTTCTAACATACCGTCCAGGTACATATTTTTCTTATATGACTTTGCTTGATTATTTATTTATATATGTCTTGTATGCTTTTGTATTGTTATTGCTTATATTTGGTATTCATTAGTTGATTAGTCAAAAACCATATTTTTCTGGGGCTTGTTTAGTAGAGACCCGACTTTCTTAGCTGTGGTATAAGTAACGCTTCATCGTACCTCCCGGGAGCAAGAATCCCCACTCCTAATCTAGACTCCTAAGCCCCACCGCTCTTTTCTTATCAAGAATACATTTGAAAGGCTTTTTCTTCTTTACTTGTTTTCCCTTTAAAATAAAAACAAAAATAAGCCGATTTACTCCAAACCGTTTTCTAAAATGTTTTTAAAAATAAAAAGTCAGCCCTTTTAAATGTAAACAGTATTAAGAGCAAACCAAGTAGTAACCATATAAAGTGAATCTACAAACTCCTTTCAACATATGTAGAATTATTTTTTTAAGTTTAACTCATTTATGGAAATTAATTTTTTCTTTAAATTTTATTCCATATGAAGATAATATGCTATTGCTATCATAAAGAGATAAATTTTCCAAAATAAAATTTACATTTTTATTTATTTTTAGAAAATTATCTAATAAAGTAAAAGTGTATGATAGTGATACAAAAACGGTTGATTTTTTTTTTTGGAATCCAACTATTACAGATTTTGAAAATTCTAATCAGGAAGTGTAATACCAAAATGACTACACTATCCGTAGTAAGTTTGTCTTCTAATAAAAATGTACAACTTCCTTCATTTTTTTTTGAAATTTTATTTTTGAAAATATTAATAATAAATTTTAAAAACCCTACGTTATGAACAAAATCATTATAGGATTTGATTGTTTATTTAAACTTATTTTGATATTAAATCAAAAGAATTTTCAAAATTTAAAATTGGACTCCACTGGGGCCATTTTTTTAAGACTGCCTAGCACGCAGTGCATGTCTCATGCACAAAGTACATCTATTGACCTCTAATGACCATCTCCAAAAAATAAATATTTTACCATTCTTAATAATGATAATAATAATAATCTTATAATCAAGTGCTTAGCCTATAAAAGATTCAAATATCAAAAAGGTAGGCACATAGGTGAGGGCCCGTTCGAAGTCCCAATGGGGATAATTTACTATACTGTAACTAAAGTATACTTTAATTGTCAAAATAATAATAATAATAATAATGCAAATTGATAAATATCAAAATCACAATAACAATAATAAGAGATGAAACAATGTGATTAAGAGGTAATTTCTATATTTAATCCTTCCACCCTCATTGTAATCCTCACAATAAAAACTTTATATATTCATTAAACTTGTTACCAAAAAAGGTTGTAAAATAATATTTTGATTGAAAAAATATTATGTTGAGATCAGAATGAAATATGTCAAAAATGGGAAGAAAATCTCAACCAATTCACCTTAAAAAAAATTTAATGACCCATAATACAAATCTTATGAGAGCAATATTCCAACTTGGAAATGGGAAATTCATAATCTTCTGTGATATCAAGACTGGTATCTCTTTAACCCTATATATATATATATATATATTGTATAACAATGTTTTTTTGAGGCAACATTCATTCCATATTCCCTTCTCTTCTCTAGTCATGACTAGAAATAAGGTGAAGTTAGCATACATCACTAATGACTCCGCAAGAAAAACAACATTCAAGAAAAGGAAGAAGGGGCTGATGAAAAAGGTGAGAATTGAGCACTCTATGTGGGATTGATGCATGTGGCATCCTTTATAGCCCATATGACTCTTAGCCTAAAGTTTGGCCTTCCCTATTGGGAGTCCAGTGTGTGGTTGCCCGTTTCAAGAAGATGCCTAAGATGGAGCAGAGCAAGAAGATGGTCAATTAGGAGAGCTTCCTCAAGCGAGGGTAGCAAAGGGGAATGAGTAGCTCAAGAAACAGTGAAAGGACAATCGGGAAAAGGAGATTACTCAAGTCATGTTCCAGAGCTTGACTCGTAAGGGTCTGGACACTCTCAACATTGTTGATTTCTTTAATCTTGGTTGGATGTGTGAAACCTCGGAAAATCTGAATTTTCTGAAAAATGGTAAAATGGATTTTTCGATCGAAAATCCAGAATTTTTTTAATCTCGGATGAAGAAATGGACTTCACCATTGGAATCATCTCGCGAAATCTAGCTACCACGTCAAATTTCATTGAATTCCGAGACAGTCGGAATTTCACATTTGTCAAGGCACGAAAGGTGATACGGGACACTTGGCATGAATTGAGTGGCTTATATAGTGTGCCATGTGTAAAGTTGTGAGCAAGTCAAACAATGAGAGCTGGCTGAGCTTATGGCGACATGCTAAGATCTCATATGGAAGGAAATCCACTATTAAGGATAAGTGGATAAAGGGTAATCCTAAGAGCCACTTAGAATTGGACAAGTGGCAAGTAAGATGACATCTCACTTGACCCAAATCTTCTCCCAACTGGTTGGGAGAGGGAGGAAGAGAGAGAAAACGGAAGGAGAAAAGGGAGAAGAAGGAGTTAGAGAGAGAAGCTCTACATTCTCTCTAGATTCCTGCGATCGAATCGATAGTTTCCGATGGAGCAAAAGGGAAAGAGCTTCCTTGCGACAAGAGCTACAAGTGGAGACCGAAAACAAGGAGTTTCGACAAAATATGGGAGGTAGGGGTCTTCTCCTACTTGATTTAGTCCTTATTTAAGAACCTTGTTAATGGTTAGAGTGTTTGGGGCCGAAATGGTCGTGCATTTCAATCCCCAGGATGAGGACAAGAGCTGGAAAAATTTTGGACTGTTGCGGACAGTTTGGAATGGGTGAGGGGACTGCCTTCGGACGGTCCTGATTGTGTTTGTATAATTGTTTGGGCAGTTTCAAGATGGACTGTCGGATTGTTTATTGGCCCATGTGAGCTAATTTTGTGTTATTACTATGGATGAATAACATGGGGATTGTGTGCTTATTTGAATACATGTACGTATGTTATTTTGACATGTATTGTATGAAATTGGCATATTGCATTTCATGTGCACTGGGGCATCTTAGACAGTACGTGTGAGTGCATGACATTGCATCGGAGGGTTGACTAAAATTAATTATCGGAGTATGCCCACTATTTGCGCGGCACACCCCGACTCCAGGGTTTGTCGACCACCCACAACCGCGGAATACTACTTTACTCATCGTTCGCCTCAATGCCACAAAATGAGTGTCTCTTTACCCGAGACTCAAACATGAGTAAAAACGGCCACGTCGGGCCCATAATACTCACCAAAATATAACCAACTATATTACAATAGTTTCAAGAGTTAACTACACTCTTATACAAACATGTACCAATAAGAATGTTTCATACATGTTTTACAAAAATATATAATCAAAGCCACATGTTGGCTTTATTCTCAAAAGTGGCCTTTAGTGAGCGCCGTCTTCCTGAATACTCCCTGTACCTAAAAGGGGGATTCCACGACGGGTGAGTAATGCCCAGTAGTTGAATTTTCCTATATTGGGTTACTCCCTACCTAAGTGATCATGCAATGGAAAACACACATATGCAAGTGAATTCGTGATTCCTACTCGAATGTCTACATGTTATGGATGAGAATGTAACTCACCCTTTCCCCGCTCTCGAGCCTCATCGACTCCTCACGCGCATGCCTAAGCCAAGTGTGAGAAACACTATTTTCAAAACAAAAGGTTTTTGTTCTTGAAAACATAATACCAATTTTTCGATAAAATTCTATTGGACAACCCTTCGAGGTGAATTGATGAATAACTCTCCGAAATAGTCATGGGTCATCCTCCGAGAGATGAAGGATGTCCTCTAATGCAATTCTTCTAAAATCTTCCCATGAAATTTATTTGACAACTATGTTTTTCATGTCATGCACTCATACCTACTGTTCCTAGTTACCTCTAAAGGCATATGAAATGTAATATGCCATTTCACAATAATTCATGTTAATATATCAAGCATGCATATATTAACAAAAATTAACACACAACAACTTGTTATTCATAGTAAGCAATAACACAAAATCGGCTCACATGGGCTAATAGAAAAATCCGACAGTTCAACTTGGTACTGTCTAAATCATCACAAACACACAATTAGGACCACTCGAAGGCAATCTCCAAACCCAACCTGGACTGTCCGAAACAGTCCAAAATTTCCAACCTTCGGCCCCACTCCGGGGGACCGAAACACCCGACCTCTTTGGCTCCAAACACATCAACCATCTGTATGGTCCTTAGACCAGAACTAAACCAAGTAGGAGAAAGACCCCTACCTCCCGGGGTTTTTTGAAACTCCACAATACCGGTACCCAAGCGCAGCCTGTCGGTGGGGATCAACTTGCCTCGCTCACGGACTGACGAATCATCATAGTGGAAATCTAAAGAGAAGGTAGAGCCTCTCTCTTTAGAATTTCTCCTCTCTCTTTCCTCTTTCTTTTCTCTCATTTTTCCTTCCTAAACCGGTTGGGAGAAGATGGGGTCAAGATAATTGTCCTCTCAGGCCACATGTCTACTTCTAAGTGGCTCTTTGGATTACACCCTATCCACTTATCCATCTACCATGGATTTCTATCCACTTACAAGGTGCCATGTGTCTCCTATGGGCCCACACTTGAGCTCATGTTTGAATAGCTCTCCACTTGACACGTGTCTCATCTTGAGCCACTTAAAATGCACCAAGTGTCCCGCACCACTCTCGGCACCTTGAAAAACGTGAAATTTCGATTGTCTTGGAATTCGACGAAATTCAACGTGGTAGCTAGATTTCTCAAGAGGATTCCAATGGTGAAGTCCATTTCATCATTCAAGATCTAGAAAAATTCCGGATTTTGATAGAAATTACTATTTTATCATTTTTCAGAAAATTAGAATTTTCTGGGGTCTTACAATTTATATCGGAGGGTTGTCCACTTATAAAACAAATATATTTGTATGTAAACAATTTTCATACATGGCACTAGCATGTGAGAGAGTCGGTGAGGACTCGAGGCATGAGATTGACATGTAAACATTCTGCAAGAATCACGATTTCACTTGAATGTGTGTGTTCTCACATCAGATGAGCACTTAGGGGGAGTAACCCAATGTAGAGTACCCCACGACTTTCAGGCATTGCTCAATTGCCGAGGAAAATTATTTCAGGTACTGAAGGTGCACCTGGGGATGGGACACATCCGATGCCTTAGAGGCGAAGAAATGGCCAAACTTGGCCTCATTTATGTGTTTTGTAAATTATGGAGAGAAAACCCAGATCTTTGTAATTTGTAATTAAATACAAATTGTAACTAAACTCGTTCTTTTGTATAATATATACTTCATAGTTTTCCAGATTTAGTAGCCTTAGTAATAAGACAAATTTTAATTGGTTTTATTGTGGGTAGAACAAAGAGGAAAAGAAAAGAGTAATGCAAGGGGAGAAATCGATGTACACGCCCATTTCTAGCACTAAAGTTGCAACATAAAGGTGGTGTCGCGACATCGGCAGTCGTGCTGCGCGGCACGCGATGTAAACACATCAGCGTCACACGCGGTACCACACATGATCCAACGCGCCCATGACACGAGCGCTGTGCACGCACAACCCGACCGTTAGCATCGGTGTCGCGACACACCCTATTGGTGTCGCGACCGTTTAAGGTACTCGTGTCGCGACACATTTTTCGTGTCGGACATGGTCGTCTTTCATGGCTTCACGACTCCACTCGCTAGTGTCGCCACACCTGAGGCCACAGGAGAGCCATTTTGGTGTTACACACACTTCGTGTGCTCAGCGACATGGTCTATTATTTTTGGTGTCGCGACCCATAGTTTGGTGTCGCGACATGGTCTAGTCTCATTGAGGGTAGCGACCTGAGAAAGGGTGTCGCGACTGGCCAAAAGGTGCAAGGGCGCCTGCGGAGCGATGACACACCGCACGTGTGTAGGAACAATCACGTTCTAATCATCACGTGATTTAGAATGATTCAATCTTAATTACTAAACTAATATAACCAATGATCGCACCTTGTGACTTGCGCAGAAAGATACTACAAGCAATCCACATCTTCTAAATTATCCTCGAGGTGATAGAGCAGCGTGTGGGCGCTTGAATCACTAAGAAAATATTTCTTTTCCTTTGGCTATTCTCTATAATCAATTCAGATTTTTTCAGATCTAGGGTTGTATTATCTTTCTCTATTTATGGAGTACAAGCTTTAGAATACTTAATAGCCATTTGGGCCTCCACACCTTAGGGCCTAAGACCATGTGTGAACCCATTTAGTGTTTTAAACAACTTGACTTCAAGCCAGATAGCAAAACTAAATAATCCCCCCCACTTGCTATAAAAACAAGTCCTGTTCTTCTCAAACCCTGATATCATGCTCCACCATTTATCCCGAGCTAGTTTGGGGATCCTACATATCATTAATCAAGGCCTCATAATCGCTGCCAATTATCTAATCAATGCTCCAATTAAACCCGTAATTGAACTCGAGATTAATAATATTAAATATAATATTATTTTCCTTTGTAATATCAATAAATAATTGATAAGATTTTCTATCAATCAATCAATTATTTATTCTTCTTGATTTATCATTTAATGGATAAAATGTAATCGCAATGACTTCATAACATCCAAGTACTGAAACATATTAAGAGGATATTTTATACAAATTCCATATTGTTTATTTCATAAATACCGACAATTAAATAATATTGCTTCCAAATCATCAAGATATTGGTCGTTTAAATAGACCTCACTTAGTTTAATAACTCCAAAGAACAATAATCATTTAAATAATACTTATCTATAATAAACTCGGATCGAGAAGAATAATAACGAAATATTGCTTGAGATTTATTTTTACAGAAATTTAACTTTAAATAAATCACTTTGATCCTATCAATGCCAAAGATAATTTGCACCAATATTTTTTGGCACAACTAAAGAGCGTATTATTTCATAAAATATTACGCCTAAAATAAAGAGCCCAACTTTGTTTAATGATCAGATCTTATTCATTAATTATGAGAATCTATGATCACAAGTTTTCTATGAACGTATTCATATGATCATATATCAATTAACCTTAATTCTACGCAAAATAAATATCACAGTGCACAATAATATGAAGAATACCTCATACAAATAATTAAACCCCATAAAATATAATAATAGATCTGCCTCATATAGAAAACACAAAAAAAAAAAAAAAAACTCCCACTCGCTTTCTCAAAACAAGTCCTGTAGACTCACGCCACAGGATCTTCACATGTTTCGAAACTCGAACAGTAAAGGTCTTTGTAAATGGGTCTCGCTTAAATTTTCCTCCGATGCTATTTTAGTAACCATCAGATTCTCTCGATGATACCACAAATCAAATGATACTTTCTTTCACGTTTCTCGCTTCTCGTGATACCTTGCCTCGGATCGCGCTGTTCCCACTATCAATACAATAAAGGGTAATGGACCGATTCATACTCTGTAGATCACTAAGATCCCATGAATTTCTACCATATCAGCTTCTTTCTGCCGCCTCGGGGCGCCTACATACTCGCCTTCGGGCCAGGAGTCAAGAACGCAGTTTATTTGACACTCCTCCAACAAATGGGTCTCACCATTTAGTGTAAACACATATCCGTATGGACTTTTCTTGAATCAATATCCCCAGGACCTGAAATCAGATAACTATCAGCTTCCAGACCCCACTAGAATATACTTAGCATATAATTCTTATTCTCCTTAGATATTTGAGAATATGCTTCAATGCAACCAATGTTCTTTCCTGGATCTGATTGATACCGATTAACTATCCCACCGTACAGCGTATATCCGCCCGGTACATAACATGGTATACATGAGACTACCTTAAATGTCACAAAGGTATCCTACTCATAATGCCTCTTCGCTTAAAGAGTTTTCGTGATTGCTCCTTAGAAAGATGAACTCCATGCCTGAAGGGGGTAAAGTTCCCTTCTTGGAATTTTCCATGCTAAACCTAGCTAGAATTTTATCTATATATAAAACTTGAGATGATGCCAACACCTTATTCTTTCACCGTATAAGTTCATTCCAAGAATATAGTTGGCTTCACCCAAATCTTTCATATCAAATTGCTTTTTTAGCCATCCTTTTACACTTGATAACACCTCTATGTCGTTTCCGATTAGTAAAATGTCATCTTCGTAAAGGATAAGGAAAACTGGTTTTTGTGTACTTTGATCCTTTTGTAAACACAAGGTTCATCAGAATTTTCAAAACCGTATAAAAAGTTATGGTCGATCAAACCTAATGTTCCATGTTCGATGCTTGTTTAGTCCATAAATGGACCTTGCAACTTACATGCCATGTGTTCTTGCCTCTAGCTATGAACTCCTTTCGGGTTGTTGCATGTAGATGTCCTCTTCTAAATCGGCCATTTAAAATGCTGTTTTGACATCCATATGCCAAATCTCAATCTGCACTCGCAGCCTACAACTAAAAGAATCTGATGGATTTAAGAATGGCTACTGGCGAAAAAGTTTCTTCATAATCTATCCCCTTGAGTGCAACCTTTGCCACCAATCTAGCTTTTGAAGGTTTCTTACCTTCCCATCTCGGCCGTCTTTTCTCTTGTAGATCCACTTACACCCTATAGGTTTTACCCCTTTTCTACAAGAGACCAGACTGAGTTAGAATACATAGACTCCATCTCACGGTCCATGGCTTTGAGCCACTCCTGTGCATCAACATCCTCCAGTGCTTCTTTGTAATTTATGGGATCCTCTTCGCTATCAATGGTTATAGCTTGGTACGATTCGCCCAACAAGAGATATCTCGATGGCTTTGTTCCTCCCACTAATACCAAGCCCATCGTTGTCAGGGTTCTACAGAAGATCCTCGCTGATCATTTTGAATTTGATTTCTGGTTTTTCCGGTTCCACTTATATATCTACCGTTGTTCTACTATTATTCCACTCGTGGTTGTTCACCTTCGAGTATATATTTTCATTTTCCTCCGTTGAACACGCACCGAAACAATGACACAATAGGTCCAAATTCTGGTGGTTTAGGCGATTCTTGAGCCGAAATGTTCTCAAGAATTACCTTACTGGGCTTGAAATTGGTTACATAGTCTTCCTAAGAATTTTACTAAGGCTCACTATAACTTTCTTCTCTGAGGAACTATAAAAAAGTCCACCTCTCATTCCTTTAGGGTATCCAATAAACAAACATACTTTAGTACAAGATTCCAACTTAGGTGGTTCCTTTCTCAGAACATGTGTTGGAGCACCCTGTATACAAATATATTAAACTAGGCTTCACAGGCCTGCTCCACAATTCATCAAGTGTCTTAGAAACCGACTTGTAAGGAATCAAGTTCAATAAGTATGTAGCGCCTTTAAGGCATATCCCCCAAACGACATGTGTAGAGATGAATAACTAAGATCGATCTCACCATGTCTGGGAGAGCTATGATTTCTCCTTCTCGCAACCCGCTTTGTCGAGGTGTTCCAAGGGCCGATTACCAGAACTATCCCCTCGAAAGCCAAGTAAAACTTAAACTCTCCGTATAGGTATTCACCGCCCCTGGCCGATCGGGGTCGTTTGATATGGACACCTAATTGCTTTTCTCTCGCCTTAGCCTTATATTCTCGAAATTCTATCAAAAGTTTTACTTTACGATTAGGTAAACAAAACCACATTCGAGTAGTCATCCTGTAAAAGTGACAAAAATACTTTGCCCACCTCCGCTTGAATGCTATATCGGGTCGTATACAACAAAGATGCACCAATCTCCAAATACGCTTGTCATACTGACATCCTCGCCTTGAAGGGCCTCTCGGTCATTTTACCTTCCAAACAAGAGTCACATTGGTATAGGTTCAAAATGCTGTGTGGAATTTAAAATCCCAATTTTCACTGTAAACCATGTATCCTATTGGGGATTAATACGACGACTCGCAAATGCCAAAGGTAAGTTTCATTTGATACTTTCTTTCTTGGCAAGGTGATTATGTTCATTTTCAACAATTTCAATGGAATTTATATCATAAGACAAGGGGACTTAAAAAATAAAGATTATTCATAAGATCACCGGAACAAAGAAAAAAGATTTACTTCTTATTGAAACTGAGGAATTAAACTGTAATGTCAAACCGTGTTCAACTAAACAACTGACATAAACCAAATTCCTATTGAAATCCGGAACAAATAAACAATCTTCTAAACATAAAAGTCCTATGATTCTCAAAAATAAAACAACTCGGTCCTACGCCTTACAAGATTAGCCCCGTTCCCAAGTTTCAAGTATCTTTGTTATATCATTAGCACCATCATCCGGGATAACTGGCTTAGGGGTATATTCGTTTTCCAATCTTCAAAGTTATTTCCATCCAATGGTTTTTGATTCAAAATCCATAGCTAGAGGGTTGAAAGATGCCAGTTTCTGAAAATTTTTTTTACACATTGTGCACACTAATATTAACTCGTATATTATACAATAAACATATATTTAGTAACCAAACAAAAATATATTTTGCGTTTATCAGAATCACAATTTAGTTTCCATAATAAATGCTCAAGGTGGGTAAGTCATTTATAACAAACTAAAACTTAATCATAAAATGAATAGTATCCAACTAAGTCGTAGTCCTAAAAAATTAGTCATTTACCTACTACTTATATCCCAATCTTTCTGAAGGGATAGAACCTTCCTTGATAATACACTTTCATTTCAATCATTGCTCATATGGCCTATAATACACATAAGCCTCAAGTGAGGTTAATAAAATTATCGTGATTTTTGAAATTCTTGCTTAATTTAAAATTCTCCTAATTCTAAGAGCTACCAAGATGGACCTGGCCAATCTAATTAAGATTTGTAATTATTTAGGTCCAATCCACAAACCCGATCATGATTATCCGATGGGCTTCACATGACCATTTTATTATTCGACCCACAAAAATTGGAAGGATTTTTCATAATTATATTTATCTAGATTTAAAAAACAAAAATTTAATTATGCAATGCATGTATATCATCGATGTAAAGATAATATGGCACCACCTAGTCTATATGTCATGTTATCACAACTAAAGCATGTTACCAAATATAATTTAATCATCCATGAATAAAAAAATAATATATGAGTTAACGAAAAAAAAAAGAGAGCTCCAATCCATGGTTTTTCTAAGAAAAGAAAAGAAAAACTACAAGCCCAATAAATACTTGAGCTCCATCAAGTATTAACTGCCTAGCTTTGCCCAGTTCACCACTGGTTCAATTCTACCCTTGGGCTGAGGCTCAGCCTTGAAGAGATTTGAGTTAAAACCCAAAACTCTAAATGCTACAACATGGAAACTCAGCCGTTAAAGCCATCATCTGCAGGTCACCCGAACAGCCACCTATAGAAGCGACGGTCCGAGGAGGAAGTTCACAAAACGCGCCAAACCCTCTCCACGCGCTCTCCCGCACGGCCTGAGTGGAGGCGCATGAAGCCCACGCGCAGCCACTTATGGGGGTGCATGGGGCGTGTCCTAGCTGGGTTCGCCCGTAATGTTCCTGGCAAATACTGCCTCTTCATCGCGCTTCTAACTTCGGTGGCCGCTTGTCATTTGAATGGTGTCCAGAGCCTCCGCAAAGAACGCAAATACCCCATGTACAAGTGTTCTCCGCGGTTCTTCATCTTCTTCGCTTCGTCTTCATTAGTCTTCAAAATTTACAAAAAATAACCCGACCCTAATAAAATGGTACAAGAATTCTGGGATGATCGAGAAAATAAATCAAGAAGGAAACCTAATCTTATGATTAGCCCCTTGTTACAAACCGATGAAATACACAGAAAACTCTACCATGGATTGAAGGGCAAACCACAATTATTCAGTAACCATCCATGAACAAAAAATCATATTAAACATGAGAACATGCGAATCAACAAATATAGAAAACCTAGGTGCCATATTGCTAATCAAAACACCAAATAGCATGAATGTTTAGACCAAATTGAAAATTTAATCACGGTTGCCTACGCCAATTGTAGGGAATAATCGAAGCTAGAATCATCATGTGATTTAGAATATTCAATTTAATTACTAAACTAATATAAATCCTACCAGATTGTACCTTGTGGATTTGCAGATAAATATGCACACAAGAACCGCAGATCTTCCAAACTATCATCTAAGGATGGAGCTGTTATAGGGCGCTTTGAATCACTAAGAAAAGATTTCTTTTTCTAGCTACTCTATAATCAATTCGTGATTCTTCGTGATCTGGTCAGATTATCTTTCTCATTTACGCAAAGTACAAGCCCTATAATACTTACAGCCATTTCGGGGCTTCCACACCTGTGGCCTAAGTCCATGAACCCATTTGTTTTAAACAACTTGACTTGTTGTATAACAAAATCCAATGGAAGATGCGCACGACTCACTGGTCACAAGGTGAGTTGACTCCAAATACAAGAATGCTACGCGCAGAATACAAGGCGCATACAAGACTGCTCACATCGCACTTATCTCATTACCAGGTAATCGCTTGGAACACTATTCGACATTGTTTTCGATCACCGTTTCACCTGAAAAAAAAAAGAGTACGAAAATGACCCTTGGGATTTGGGGCGTCATAGGATGATTGATTAGAACTTGAAGGAGATCAACAAGAGGATTGAGTCACTCAACAAAGAGGCCTACCTCGTCGTAGTAGCGCCGCCAAGTACATGCCAGTGAGGATAGCCTATCAAGAATGGAGGGAAGGTGTGCCGTATGAGAAACCGACCTTTGATACCATGGATGCCATTCAATGGCTGTACTGGTCGACTCTAGTTAACCCCCAATGAGCACGGGCTTCTCACCTGAGATTACATGATGTCGCTTATCTGGGATGCCAGCCAAAATTTATATGGCCTAATGGCTTTTTCCCTTGAATATTACAATATCAATAGCCTAATGGCTTTTTCCCTTGAATATTACAATATCAATGGCCTAATGGTTCTTGATTATCACTTCTAGCACATATTTTTAGTCTTTAAGCCTGGGATGGTTAGGCTGATTTCAGTTTCTATTTTCTGTTCATGGAATCTATGATTAGTTTTATGTCCATGGTTAGGACTTAGGATTTCATTTTAAAACTTTCCCAAAAATAAGATGTCTGACCAAATGATTACCTTATCAAGGAGCAAATCAATTAATTAATCCCTATTGGTTGTCATGACAGTTACTATATGTTCTGAACCCCACAAAATAACTATGTTTAATGTCACCTATCTCATTGTAATCATAGGGATATTTCCCATGAATGGCTATGTGCTTGATCTGATGAGATATTTGATAAGTTGTAAATATAAAAAATTGTCTTTTGAGGCCAAGGATATTTCCAATTCTCTAAATTTGTTTACATGTTTCAAATTAATTTGTAAACATTTTATCTCCTACTTCGATAAAATGTATGAATAGTGGCCTTCTTTTAAGTGTAATACCAACAGTTACAAAATGAAAATCCTAATCAGGAAGTATAATACCAAATAGATCATCATCAATCGTAATGCTGCCTAATAAAGGTGATCTATTTGATTTTTGTATTTTTATTTTTATAATACATAGAATTTAAAAACCCTATGTTATGAACAAAATCATTGTAGGATTTGATTGTTTATTTAAACTTATTTTGATATTAAATCAAAAGAATTTTCAAATTTTAAAAATCAATCTACCGAATATAAATTTTTTTGCACTACTCAAAAGAGTTGTGCACGCCTCATGCAATAAAGTACGTGTATTGACCCTGAATGAATTTATCTCAAAAAGTAAATATTTTACAATTCTAATACACATTAATAACTATCTGCTCACACTATATAGTCACAAAGATTCAATATTTCAAAAGGTGGAGTGTGATTTAAAACCTGGTCCCATTGACAACCCCTAAACCAATGGAATTCCTGTGGATTTTGGGTGACCGGATACCACACTGTTGTGTCCCGTTTATCAGAATCCATATTTTCATTGAAAATCTAAGTAGTCTCTTCGTTCTAACTCTACCTAACATACAACTTGTATAACCACACCTATCCAGCTCTCAATAGAGTATAGTAATGACCACACAGGGTCTATTTGTCCATATCCTCAATATACAACTATATCACAACTACCCGTGGACATCGAGTTACTTCCAAGACCAATTCTCAATACATCCTTTATCGGATCCATTCATTCATGCATTTAAATCTAAAATATGAAAGTAAAACACTAATACAACTCTCGTGCAGCCCAATCATGATCCTCTTATCATAATTACATACCCAACTATTATTTAAACAATAGTCCCAAAAGAATTTAATTATAATTTTTTATACAAAAATACTTTACAAAAAGCACATCAAGGCCACACATCTGCCTCCTTTATAATCACGACTCGTTGAGCTCGCCTCCCCGTACCTTCCCGCACCGGAAGTGGGGTCCCATGACGGGGTAAACAATGCCTAGTAGAGAATAATTCCTATAAGGGCTACTTCCCACCTAAGTGCACATGCAATGCCATTTCACGCATTCAAGTAAAACCATACGCATTCCTGCTTAAATGTCTACATGCCATGGATGAGAATGTGACTCACCGTCTCCATGTCCCTAGCCCACCGACTTCACATATGCATATGCCAGTGTGAAAACCGCTACGGTGTTTCATCCAATAACTTATAACCTATTGACAACCCGCCATGGTTTTTTCCAGAAACCGGGCTACTGGGTGTTTCATCCACTGACTTAACGTGTGTTGCATATGCATTGTCTGGTTCATACCATGCTACATATACGATGAGCAAGCATGCATGCCTACTCATGCATAATTATCCATGCTTCATTTGGACATTTATATCAAAAGCATGCTAAATTCCTAATATATCATACAATCTATGCCATCATATCAATGCATGCATACATTGATAACACTACAAGTCACTACTACCGAGTAGTGACATCCATCAACTTCTAAGCCGACCAGGATGTAAGACATGTCCACAACTAGCCTACAATAAGCCATGTAATGGCCTTATTCATACAAGCACATCACAAGCCAAACCATTAGAACACACAATTTGACTTCCACACAATTTTAACCAAGTAAATTACTCAATTCAAGCAATGATATACTACAATCATTTACCAATTGTGGCAAAAATCTGGACACAAATAATTAAACAGCCTAAGCTGTAGCAGTCCCGGAAAATGGACCATAACTTGAGTTATAGAAGTCCGATTTAGGTGATTCAAAATCCTAAAATCAAGTTCTCGGATAGGGCTACAAGTTCCTTGAAGGATTCTAGTCCAAATTCTCACTTTTTCCCCAGCCGAAAACCAGTCCCAAAAACCTGGACAGTAGGTTCGGCCAAAACAGGGTAGCTTGGAGTAGTCCTGGGAAACGGACCATAACTTGAGTTATAGAGGTCCGATTTAGGTGATTCAAAAGTCTAACATCAAGTTCTCAGTTAGGGCTACAATTTCTTTGAAGGATACTAGTCCAAATTCTTACTTTTTTTAACCAAAAATCAGCCCTGAAAACCGGACATTATGTAGGGTCAAAACATGGCACTATCCCCGTAACCCATTAATTTGCCAAACAACCTATAAAACCCGAGAAAATTTTAATTTTCTGAAAAAGGGTAAAATGGTAATTTCGTTCAAAATCTGGAATTTTTCTAGGATTCAGATGATCTAAACGGATTTCACCGCTGAATCAGTTCTCAAAACTAGCTACCACGTCGACCTGTGAATTCCTCAAGACGCCCCGAATTTCCATGTTTTCGAGGCAACGGGGTAGTGCGGAACACTTGACATATTTTGAGTGTCTCAAGAGGTGCCACGTGTCATGTGCAAAATTAGTCAAACATGAGCCTGGCGGCTATGTGGGTGGACACATGGCATGATGCCATTTGGATGAAAATCCCAAAGTAGAGTGGATGGGTGGATAAGGAAATCCAAGCCAACCAATGGTGGTTTGACATGTGGCACAGAGAGGACAAGTCCTGACTCCAAGCCTCCCAACTGGTTTTGGGAGAAGGAAAAACCGAGAGAAAAGAAAATAGATTTTTAGAGAGAGAGAGTCCACCTTATCTTTAGAATTCCCAGTGATTGGACCGTCGAATCCTGACGAGTCAAGAGGTAAAGTTGCTCCCTACTTCAAGAGCTACGTGTGGATATCGGTTTTGTGGAGTTTCTACAAACTCCAGAAGATAGCGGTTTTCTCCTACTTAATTTAATCCTTATTTAAGAACCTTGTTGATGGTTGGAGTGTTTGGGGCTGAAATGACCATGAGTTTTTGGTCCTCCGGAGTGGGACTGAAGGCTGAAATTTTTGGATAGTTTTGAGACCTAGGGTTGTACTGTTCATGTGATCTTGTGTGTGGCTCAGGTTAAGCCAAGGTTCAAAATGAATTGCTTAAATTGTTTATTAGCCCATGCAGCCAATTTTTGGTATTATTGCTATGAATGAATAAATATGTTGTTGTAGTTAAATTTTGTTAATATATGTATGTTTGATATATTAACATGAATTAATGTGAATGACATATTGCATTTCACATGCACCGGGGCACCCTAGAATAGTAGGTGTGAGTGCATGACATGAATTAAATCGGAGGGTTGTCCAAAACAATAAAATTTTATCGGAAAGTTGTCCGAAGAATTGTGTTGGGAAATTGTCCAACAATTCACGTCGGAGAGGCCCATGAATTGTTTCGGAGAGTTACCCAACAAATTCACCTCGAAGGATTGTCCAACGTATTTATATCGGAGGGTGTTGCCCTTAAATAAAACAAATATTTTTTGTTTGAAATGGTTTTCAAGGCTGGCATAAGCATGTGAGGAGTTGGTGAGGACTCGAGACATGGATCGCATGTAGACATTCGAGTAGGAATCATGACCACTGAACGTGTGTGTTTTTCATTGCATGAGCACTTAGGCTGTGGAGTAACCCATGCAGAGGTTATCACTATCGCGCATTACTCACCCGCCGTAAGGAAAATTATTTCAGGCAATGGAGTGAAGTTCTCAGGTGAGACGACGCTCACTAGAGGCCGCTTTTGAGAAGAAAGTCGACATGTGGCTTTGATATATATTTTGTAAAACATGTATTAGAATTCTTAATTTTGATATATGTTTTGATTAAGAGTATGTAACAACTCTTGAAACTATTGTAATATAGTTGATTATCTTTTGGTGAGTATGAATGTATGGGCTCGACGCGGCTATTTTACTCATGTGGCTGGGTCTCAAGGATATGAGACACATAGGTTTTGTGCTGTGCTGATCTGGGTGGTCAACAGTCCCCTGAATGGGGAAGGTCACACGCCCCCCATGGGCACAATAGCCCCTAGTGGCATTAAAACTCAACCAAACAGCCCATAGAATGGAAAATAAACCAAAGTAGAAATAATCCCTACCTCTTGGAGCGTAGAAGAAAATCTAGAAAGTCCTGTGAACATTTCCTAAACCCGAAACCTTTGATTTCCTGAACTCCTAGCTCAAATCTTCGACGAAAACTCTTGATTTCGGTGTCCACGCGTTGCCTTCGACGAGTACTCCAACTTTAAGTCTTGTCCCGACACGAGATGACCATCCAAGTTCCGTAGATCTTAGAGAGAAGGTAGAGCCCCTTTTTTCATATCTCTCTCCTCTCCTTCTCTTCATTTTTTCCTTCTTTTCTCCCTTTTCCTTTCCTTTTTGTTTTCCTTTTCTCTTTTTTTAACTTTAACTTATTTTAAGTTTGATATGTGGTTCTCATGGTGCCACATGTCACGTGATCCTCACTCGGATCCGTTCCTACCCTAAAACAATTTATTTTCGTTCCGGTTCAAGTTCAATTTATTTTAAATGAACTTAACTCAAGTCATTTCCCGACTTCCGAGATTTTGAAAATCTTATCCTTTGAGTCACCGAAGCATTCACAACCTTAAATCGTAAAAATTCGACTGCCTCTAATTCAACGAAACTTTTCTAGTTCACTAGATTTCATGGCACATTCAAACAAATAAGTAGCTTCGTTTCATCATCCGAGATCTAGAGAACTTTTTCGTGCTTCCCTAAACCATTATGACAATTTTATTATTTTTGTAATTTTTCAAAATTAAAATTTTCCCTGGTTTTAGCTATAGGGAGGAGGGAGGGGAGTGGGTCTAGGGTTCGAAGTCCCAAAGCAGATAATTTACTACACTCAGAATCAAAGTGTACTTTAATTGTCAAAAAACAAAATAATAGTGCAAAATGATAGATATCAAAATCATACTTACAATAATAAGAGATGAAATAATGAGATTAAGGGGTAATTCTCATAAATAATCCTTCTTCTCCAATGTAATCCTCACAATAAAAAAAGCTTTAAATATTCATTTTAAACTTGTTACCAAAAACGGTTGAAAATAATATTTTGATTGAAAAAAAAATTATGTTGAGATCAGAATGAGATAAGTCAAAAATGGGAAGAAAATATCAACCAATTCACCCTATTAAATTGATTTACCATTATAAATATCTCCTGCCCAAGATTCGACATGACAAATAGGAAAAAATCAAAGGTGCATTTCATCTGACCATTCCATTTTCTTCTTTGAAAGTCTTCTTCAAAAAGTCTCAAAGATGGTAAACCCTGTAAAATCAGAATTGAAGTGGAAGAAAAAATTTAATGACCCACAATCCAAATCTTATGAGACAGTAAAATATTCCAAACTAGGAAATTGGAAATTCATAATCTCTCAGATATCAAGATTGGGTATCTCTTCAATTCTCTCTCTCAGATATATACAACAATGTTTTTTTGAGGCAACATTCATTCCATATTCCCTTCTCTCCTATGTCTGATTTAAAAGAAGTGCAAGCTAGCAGACATCACTAATGACTCTGCAAGAAAAGCAACATTCAAGAAAAGGAAGAAGGGGCTGATGAAAAAGGTGAGTGAATTGAGCACTCTGTGTGGGATTGATGCCTGTGCCATCCTTTATAGCCCAGATGACTCTCAGTTTGAAGTCTGGCCTTCCCCATTGGGAGTCCAGCTTGTGGTTGACCGTTTCAAGATGATGCCTGAGATGGAGCAGAGTAAGAAGATGGTCAATCAGAGCTTCCTCAGGCAGAGTGATAGCAAGGGGAATGAGCAGCTCAAGAAATAGTAAAAGGACAATGTGAAAGGAGATTACCCGAGTCATGTCCCAAAGCTGATTGGTAAGGGCCTGCAGACTTTCAACATAATTGATTTGAATGATCTGGTTGATGATTGACCAGGAACTTGAAGGAGATCAACAAGAGGATTGAGTCACTCAACAAAGAGGCTCAGTCCTTGGCCGCAGTAGCAGTCGCAGCTGCAGCAGTAGGATAGCTCATCATCAAGAATGGAGGGAAGGTGCCAGAGGAGAAACCGACCTTTGATACCATGGATGCCATTCAGAGGCAGCAGTGGTTCGTCGACTTGGTTAACCCCAATGAGCAGATGGGCTTTGCCGGAGATGACATGATGCTGCCATTTGGGGATGCCAACCAAAATGCTATCTGGCCTAATGGTTTTTCCCTTGAATATTGCAGTATCAATGGCCTAATGGTTCTTGATTATCACTTCTAGCACATTATTTTCAGTCTTTTAGCCTGAGATGGTTATGGTGTTTTCAGTTTCTGTTTTCTGTCCATGGAATTTATGATTAGTTTTCTGATCTCACACATGTCTATTCCATATTCAAAATGTGTGTCTCTTATCCTCAACCCCAGATTTTATATCATCATAGAATCAAGAGAAGCCAAATAATAAATAATGTCTAACAACAAGGTCCTAATTGATGCTTCAATATTAACAGTCACAAATTTCTTAACAATTGAGTTTCCGTTTATTGAAATTTCTTCTCAAATGGATTGCTTTTAAAATACTTAAATAAGGGAAGATAAGTGAGGTCTCATCTCATTATGTTCCTTCCTTCATGCCATTTGTCAGAATCCAAGTCCTCACACTAAATGGTAGAAAATTTAACGCTTCGCTGTCATAAAAACCCGTCACATTAATGAATTACCAACACAGATCTGTATTTACATTGCAGCGATGAGTTGTACTTGTACCTTGGCCTACAAAATTATGCACTTGATCATAATGTGTATGATATTTGCTGTGAATGTGGCCATGAAAATTTTTCATCCTTTCTTTCTGTCATATGCACAAGGAGAGCTAGGCCTTTTTTCTGCATTCAAAGGACATTTTGTTTCTCATTCAGAACACATGATGAGTCATGAAAACTCATCATAGGTAATACGATAATCTCCACCATCAGATTTTGTTGTTTTTTCATGTATTTATTTTACATATCCACAGGATTTCATTTTAAAACTTTCCCAAAAATAAGATGTCTCACCAAATGGTTACCTTATATCTGGGAGCAAATCATTAAATAATCCCTGTTGGTAGGCATGACAGTTACCATATATTGTAAACCCCACAAAATAACTATGTTTACTGTCACCTATCTCATTGTAATCATAGGGATATTTCCCATTAATGGCTATGGGCTTGATCTGATGAGATAGAATTCAAACAATAAATCGCAAAATTCCCGCTTTTTCCATAAAAGCAATTAACAAATCATACAGCATTTGATACCATTTTTCACAAGACACAGTTTCTGCCTCTGTTACTGAAGGCATCTAAAATAATAACAAAGGAAAAGGGCAGACACTGATTGTGTTTAAGGCTGAGTTATTTCTTTTTCCCTCCTCAGAATAGACAACTTTTTGAGTCCCAACTCCAACCCAGTTGGACCCCTGCCAACAAAATCTAAGTCTGTTTTCAAAGGAATACACTGTTCATGGAAGTAGTACCATAGAAATATCATGCATGATATTTTATGTTGATCTTCTATATTCTATTTTAGTACAAGAATGTAAGACTTTAGTGCCCATTTTTGTGAAGAAATCGAATGTCACGAGTACTTTTAGGTGTGCTTCATGTTAGCTTTTATAAGTGCAAAACATCATATATTTTATGATTTTAATATTAACTTAGCACCCTTCTCAATTATTTTAATACCTAATTGTAGCCAGGACATAAGCCGAGATTCGATGGTCGCCCACTTTAACTCGAATTTTTCGAGGTTGGATCGTAAAATTTGGGCCACAAATAAACCGGTCAATTTTGTCCAACCTCGTTTTGGCCACGCCCATATGGGTTTGGCTTACTAACCTTAAATCTATCGAAACTTTTTTATTTAATTTTTAGCAATCCAGCTTAGTAATTGAGGATTTTCAAGGATTCATCTATAAATTTATTTATATTTTGCTATCTCTTTATGTAACATGTGGGTTTTAAAATACTAATAATTATTATACTATATAAATAAAACCTCAAGTTTATAAATGCTTTAACTATTTTATTTTCAATTTTTGAATGTATATTTTTAATATAATTTATATGATAATTTAATATTTAAAAAATCTTGTATGAAGATTTATGCATTTGAATTAAATAAATCAGAGTTTTAATATTGATTATATTTTTATTTATCTCATTAATCCTATTTTAAATATTTACAATTTCATTTTTTTTATTTATCCTTTAAAATTTATTCAATTATATATGTTTTTTTTGATAAAAATGAAGTTGTATTAGTTTATAAATTAAATTAAATTTAATAACTAAATTATCAAGATATTTTAAATAATTTTATTACTTAAAAACTAGTGTTAATAATTTTTAATAAAGTTATTTTAAAATAATTAACAAAAATTATAAACTAATTTCTTTCCTAATATGATTATATATTTTAGCAAGATGAATTTTCAAAAAATAGGATATTTCCATTATTATACTATTGAGATGCGCTTGGAAAAGAGATTTTTTATTCTAAACATAAATGAAATTTATGTGTTGTTAATATTATAAATTAATTAATAGATAATGATAAATCAACCACCATCGAGGCGTGGAGGTTCGCTTATAGGTGAAGTATCCCTTGGCCTAGGCGGAGGAACAAAGGATAAAAAACAAGGTCTCGAGTTCACCTAGAGTACGGCATACGCCTAGGCGAAGTGGTCGCCTAGGGCGACTAATCCTTCGCCGAGGCTTAACGAACAATGTCAAAACTGCACTTTGCTCCGCCTAGGCGTACAAATATTTGCTTAGGCGAAGACCTTCACCTAGGTGAGCACTAGGCAAAGAGGTGTCGAGCTAAAATAGAAATGGGAATTTTTGCCCTATTTCATCAGACAAATTCAACCCCAAACCAAAAAAAATTCAAAGCCAACTCAAAAACCCAGCCTCAGTTCAATAAACCTAAATACAAAAGAGAGTTAGGGTTTTATTTTTCATAACACAAACATTACCAAAGAATGAGTTAGGATAGTTTCCTAACTAACAAGAAAGGAGGTTGAAGAATTTCCTAACCTTGATTTTCTTGAAGACTTCAAAACCAAGCTTTCTTCTTCTCGCTTTTCTTCCCTTCTTTCTTTCTCTTTACATGAACTAGTAGAGCCCTAACCAAATGGAGAGAAATCAAACAAAAAATTGGTTATTCTCCCAAACCGCAAGCCTTAGACCTCCCAAATCTAAAATGGAGAATTGCGCTAATTCTAGGACAAGTTGTTCTCTTAAGGGAATTTGGCTCCAATTTCCCTATTTGATCTTTAGTCGTTCCTTTTATTCAATTTGCAAATCAACTTATCAAAATTCTACCTTAACATATAATCTTCTTGTTTTATGTCATTTGGGTCCTTAATCGGTAATTTACCATTATCCTCTTTACTTCTTTAATAATTTCGGTTATATCATTTTTCACATTTAGCACTTTAAATTTCCGAAAAATACAAATTTAACTTTTATTATACCCTAAACATGTCATAAAACTACTAGGGTATAATTTTGGGTGTTACAATTTTGTTCTTCAAAGCATCAGTAAAATATTTATAAAAATATTTTTAAGAACCTGTTTTAAATGTTAAGTTAAATAGACACTAAACATATAATTTGTTCATGACAGACTAATTGTTTCTTCAAAATAATTGAAAATAGCTTATAATTTTTTTAAGAATTGTTTCATAAATGTGAAACTATAAAAATTCAATTCTTCAAAACTACAAGAAAACGACATAATTTACCGCTTATAAGATAGATGTGGAAACTGAAATTCTCAGACCTCGGGGACGTAACTGACCTTACCAATAAATTCGTCCCGCGGGAGCCTTTAGTCAGCCTTCGACGACCGTGTCGACTCGAGGCGTTGAAATTTCACGTAATTCAAGGTGAGACTAGTAAATGACATGACAACGCAGGGCACGACGCCACATGGCATCATGGCTTAAAATAGGGACATGTGGCAAATGCCACATGATGAGACCATGTGTGGTCTTGAAAAGATCAATGAGTGGTTTAAGTGTCATATATGACACTTGTCACCAAAAGACAAAACAAAAGGGGACACATGGGACCCATGTGTCACACCCCTAAAGAAAGATCAAGTAGTGGATGAGAATGAATGAAGGAAAATGGGGAAAGGAAGGAAAAAGGAAAGAGGGAAAAGAAAGGGGGAGAGGAACAGAGGAGCGATCGGCGACACTTCCTTAGATCTCCGACAAAGCGACGATCAAAACTCGTCGGAGCAAGATGCAAAGTTTATTTATGGAACGAGAGCTTTGTGTAGGTACCAAGATCCGGAGTTTTCGTCAAACTTTAAGAGGTAGGGGTTATCTCATACTTTGGTTAGTCCTTGTCTAAGGACCATTCGATGGCCATGAGGTGTAGCCCCTAACTGGGTACTGATTCAAGAACAAATAGATCAAACTACAGAATTACATACCAATTTATGGGTCCTCTATGTTCTCGCACTGCGCCGCTGTGTCATATTCCTCGAAAATACTGAGATGATGATTTTGTAAAGGTGTCGCCGGACATGGACTCCGGCGCGTCGAGTTGTATGTATTGTTCTAGGTTTGAACATGAAGATCCAGTTTTGTGTGTTGTTGTGTAAAACCCGGGAAAATTAGAAATTTTCAGAAAAATAGAAAATAATAATAATAATAATTATAAATTGCTAGAATGGTTCAAGGAAGCCTAGAAAATTCTTTAGATCTCGGATGACGAAACGAACTGCGCCATTAAATTGGTCTCGCTAAATCTAGTGACTTAGAAAAATTTCGTCGGATTCTGAGACAAGCGGAATATTTTATGGATTTTCTCAGATAAGTCTCCAAAGGACTTTAGGGACGATTTTACGAAAAATCTCGAAAAATTAGAAATAACTCGAGCCAAGTTCATTTAAAGCAGTTTTTTAGAACTCGAAATAAATATATTGGTTCTGGGGCAGAACGACCGAATGAGGCAATATGAGCCATGTATCCAAATAATAATAATAAAGATATATAAAAATGAAAATAAAAGAAAATCAAAAGAGACGTGGGATAGGAGAGCCGTTAGAGAGAGAGAAATTTTATTTTTCTTTTCTTCTCTTCTCTCTCTAAGGTATGATCTACGTAAATCTGACCGTAGGTTTTTGTCTTCCGAGCGTAAGGCAAAGTCGGTCCATCGCACGAGAGCTACGCGTGATACCAAAATCTTAGAGTTTCGCCAAACTCACGAGATAGAGAATTTTCCTATTTGTGTTATTTCTAGCCTAAAGGCCATTTAATGGCTTGGGATTGGCTTAGAGGCCATGAAAGGCTGTAAATTTCAGTCCCTAATTTTTAGACTGAGTGTAGGAATTTTTAGAAATTTTTGGGACTGTTTTCGGACAGTCCGGGCTGAATTTCGGGACTGTTTTCGGACAGTTCTGGTTGAATTGGGATTGTAATTTATAAGTCTATTAGTGGTTGACATGTGCACTACTAGTTAGATTGAGATAGAAATTTGAGAACTCTATTGCTATCTGACACGTGTAGATGGCTAATAGAGGAAAAGGATGCCGGGATGGTGGGCGGAGTAATAACCCACGACCACCAGCTTTGGACTAACAGACCTCCATTGCAGGCTATTTGTCGCGATCGCACCCTTATGAAAAAGTGTGGGAGTGGTTGCTGCCACCATCGCACAAGCTGGTGCAATTGGGAACCAAGGGGGTTAAGTAACCTCCAGAGGTTCGAGACATATGATCCCTCCTGGCCTCGGCGGAGGAGGAGACCCGGGATAGTGGTAAAGCATATTGTTTCCGACTATCATATAAAGGATATGGGCACTAGTGCTAGGAGGGGAAGGAGAACAATATTCTTTCTAGTTTGTAGGAAGAAGCAGTAAGACTTCGCTTGTATGGATTTTCAGGACGGGCCACGCTATCGTGGCCATATCGAAGGCCGAGGCTTCTAGCCAAATAGGGCATATGACATGCTACCATTGCCATCAGCCTGCGCATATGAGATGGGATTGTCCACACACCCCGGTATGGGTTAGAGGAACCAATTCCAGTCACAAAGCGCTACGCAAGCACCTTCGCAGAGTAATAACCGCGGCACTTGACAGCTCCTAGCATGCACGATAGACACCCTAAGCGGTCGAGAGACAAGGCTTAGGAGCGCGGTGACAGTGCCCAAGGCGCACGCACGACCTGGCCGGGGCGCATTCTATTGCGATAGAGATTCCTTTGTCATGGCAAACTTGTCCAAAGAGCTAAAAATGACCCCCGGATTTTGGGCTACAAATTTGGTATCGAGTTTGAATGATTACCCAGGAAGCTCGGGGTGTAGGTATCCACAGTATGGGTCCCGATACTAGCCTGCCTCGCCTAGGTATCAAGAGTCAAGGTACAATGGCTACCTGGAACTCAATGTTTGGGTACAAGCATCCCAGCTTGGTACAGAGCTTTGGCATGCTACCTAGGACTCGATGGGCAGGGGTCTTGATCAGCATCACAGGTGTCATGTTTTCAGGCAACATGCCGTGTGATATGTGAACATTGTACATGGTAGATTTCGTATATAGAATACTAGGGTTAGGAAAACATAACCTTAGGGGTTCGAAAAAAAAATGCTACAAATTGAATGATAATAGTTCTGAATTGAATTGAATTAATAGTGTTTAATTTCGCACCATTAAGGAAAAGTGAATGAACAAAGGTAGTTCATGAGGATAAGGTCTATTGTTGGTCAAGCCAGGCACTACTAGTTAGACTAAGATAGAGATTTGATAACCCTATTGCCATTTGACATGTGTAGATGGCAAGTTAAGGACAAGGACGTAGAGGTCGTCCATGGGGCAATAGCCGACCATCACCCGTTTTTGACCAGCAGGCCTTTATGGAGGTTATGAGCGCTGCATTTACCAGTATGGCACAGGCTAGTGCAACTGGGGGTCAAGGAGGGTTAAATAATCTCTAGAGGTTTAAGGCTCATCATCCTCCGACCTTCACGGAGGAGAGGACCTGATGGTACTAATTACTGTCCCGACAAGTTAAGAAAATATTAGAGGGGCTATGGAAACCCACCTCCGATGCGGCTAAATTATGTACTAGCTACTAGCTGTGAGGGTGAATCCCAAGTATGGTGGGATTGGATCAAGACCTAGAGGGACTTAGAGGCAATGACTTAGGCAGAGTTCCATGAGTTCTTCATGAGCAAATATTTTCCGACGACTGCTAGACATGTAAAGGCCTGGGAGTTCCTTGAGTTGAAACAAGGAAGTATGACAGTGATGGAATACATGGCTAAGTCTTGCCTGAGTTACCAAGCTACTGACGACATGTGGCCATAGATATACAAAGGAGGAAGTTTGAGGATGGCTTGAAGTTGTCCATTAGGAGCAAGATTGTAGGATTTATCCTACAAGACATGGACTCTGGTTAGTGTGACGCCCCAAATCCCAGGTCCGGCTGATCACCACAACCCGTGAAACACTCGCGGAATGTTTGCGACCCGACATTTCTCATGAAAATCAGAGTCTCCTTTGTACGGGGAGCTCTACCCAAATACATCACCTATATATAACCTGTCCCAATCAACATCAATGACCACGCAGGGTCTCTTATACAACTATACAGAGTAAAAATGACCTCTTGGGCCCCTGCATTATACTCACAACAGATATCCCAACTATCCAATATAATCCATCACATGAGTAAAACGGCCACTTGGCCCATAAAACCATACTCATAAACACATCAACTATGTATCATAGTTACAAGAGTTAATTATTTACTTTACACAACACATATTGAAATTCTAGAATTCTAATACATGTATACAATGATGCCAGCCACACCCCGCTTCTAAGTTGCCTCTATGACGGTGCCGTCTCTCGTGCGCTCCCAGACTAAAATATAAAATCATAGGGGTGAGCTAATGCTCAAGAGGAATCACCCTAAATGGCACTTTCCACCTAAGTGCATATGTGCAATGCTCCAAAGTAAACACACATTCAAGCAAATGCATGATCCTATCAATGTCTCCGGGGTCATACAACTCAGACTTTGTCCTCACCGACTCCCTCACACTTGCCTAAGCCTCGCATGAGAAACATTATTTTTAACAAAGCTATTTGTTATTATTTTACAGACTACCATCCGAGATAAATCGTGGATCACTCCGATGTTATATTTAAGGGACTACCCTCCGATGTATATCAATCAAGCCGACCCGACGATTGATATTTTATATGGACTACCTCTAATAATTATTATTTTTAGTCAACTTCTTCGAAACCATCTTCAAGAATCACCTCCGCACTCACTCCTATTGTTTTAGGGTGTCTAAAGGCATATGGAAATGCATGATGCCAATTCCAATATAATTATATAACACATGCAAATATATAATCATGAATATATTCACATAATTTAAATCATTAATAACCATGTCATGTAATTTCACAATCACCAGCATCAAAATTAGCTCACGGGCTAATGATCAAACACGAGCAACTCGACGGAATTACTCAACCAACACATTATTTCACAAAATTATTTTGTGAACACTATTCTCTGAATATGAAACCCTACTACTATTCCCGACAAATCACCAATCATCTGGCTCACTTAGTGAACTCGACCCCCACGGCCATTTCCGGCCTCATACACACTTCAAAGCATCATTTATAGCATAGAACATCACCAGTGGATGCCCAAACAGCCCCTAACTACCACCTGACCGCATAGAGAGGGCTTCAAAATTTCACATTTTGGTCCCAAGTTTGATCGATCAAACGCCACTCACGACCAATCAACTCAAACATCGTAAATACACTTAAACAAAGTGTAAAACTCAAGTAGGAAGAAACCCCTACCTCACGGAGTTTGTCGAAACTCCTTAAATCTAGTACCCACGCGAAGCCCTCTCCGCGTAGAGCAACTTTCCTTCTTGTCCCGACGAATTCCGACAGTTGGATTGTCCGAAAACCTAAAGAGAAGGAGGTCCTTCTCTCTCTAGAATGCCACCATTTCCGTTTCTGCATCCTCTCTCCTGTTCCACTCGCTTTTGCCTCTCTTTTTCAATTTGGAGAAGAGACATCATTCCTTATTTTGGCATTTCATTTAATCAAATTCAAAATGACCATTTTGTCCATTCTTCCTTAGTTTTGACATTCCCGCACTCATCTCGCCGGTCCATTTTCATCCTTTCTACTCATGCCACTTCATGGCACATGAGTACGTGTTATATGTGACTTTTGTCTCATCGAAAATAGTTTTACAAAGACTCCGACACGCGACGCCCGAAAACGTGTAAATCACACTGTCTCTCGACCACGAAATTCACGTGCTAGCTAGATTTTTTATGATGATTCCAACGGAAACCATTTTGTAATCCGAGATTTAGAGAATAAATTTCTGGATTTAATCGAAATTACGATTGGCCATTTTTCCGTAAATTGGAATTTTCTGCCCATAGCTAGATTTTACCATGGCCATAGAGAGAGATATAGAAGATGCACGGAGCATCCGAGATGCAGGTGCCAGTGATAAGAGGAAGGAGGGTCAGTCTTTTTCTAGTTCGGGAAAGAAGCTGAAGGCTTCTAGTTCACGAGGGTTCTAATGATGGTCATGGGCTTAATGTGTACAAGGCCATATCGTGCTCTTAGCCGCCGTAATCGATGACATGTTTCCATTGCCATCACCGACATATGAAGGTGATTTCATGAGGCAAGGATCCCAAGGCTACGGGACACCTTAGTCCCAATCATCGATGGGACGTACGATGCGGATGTTCCTTTACTCCAAAGATGGGCCGTGAGGGAACAAGACGCCTTCGCAGTACGGCACATGCACCTACCATGTCACAGGTAGGCCAGAGAGGCCAGAGTATGGGTCGAGGTCGAGGACAGGGGCTGGCCCACAGCCAGACTCAGGACCCGTGAGATGATCTGCAACAGACTTACCTTGATCGAGCCACTGACGCCCGGGCCATATAGGGTATGTTTATGCTATCTCGCCTATAGGCAAGGATATTATTTGATTATGGTGAATCACATTCATTTATCGCTATCATGTGTGAGAGAATTGGGCTTAGAGGTTGAGACCTTAGAAAATCCGTTGCATGTGAGTTCTCCTTTAGGAACTAGGTGAGCTGCGGGATCCATATGCTCTGCTGCGTTAGAGATCTCCGTGTGATTCTACTCCCTTACGCGACTCGAGGGTTATGGACATGTCGGAAGTTTGATGTCATCCTCGGGATGAACCGGCTGATTTGCACACCTGAGTCACATTGATTGTGAATGTAGGAGGTTACCGCCACACACATGACGACATATACTCAGGAAACCCTAAATTCCTCGACTCAAAAAGAAACAAGACACTTATTGAAACAAAAAATTTTCTAGATCTCGATGACAAAACGGACTACGTCAAGTAAATTGGCCTTGCTAAATCTAGTGACCTAGAAAAGTTTCGCGACTCGAGACAAGTGGAATATTTTACGATTTTCCTCGGATGATAAGTCACGCGGGTTTTCAGGAACGAGATTTTTACTTAAAAATCTCAAGTCGTGAAATGGCGCTTGAGCTAAGTTCTATTTAAAAATAAAGTGAACCGAAAATAAATAAATTGTTTCAGTGGCAGAAATGGACCGAATGAGGCACAATATGGAGCCATGTATTCAAATAGTAATAATAATAATAATAATAAAAAAAAAAGAAAAAAGAAAATCAAAAGTTGTCATGGATCTGATAAAGAGAGTAATGTGCAGAGAGAGAAAAGATTTGTTTTTCTTCTTCACTTCTCTCTAAGATTTACGGAAATTGGACCATAGGTTTTCGTCAGAACAGAAGGCAAAGTTGATCTACACGACGAGAGTTACTCGTGGGCACCAAAATCTTAAAGATTTCACAACCCAAGAGGTAGGAATTTTCCTACTTGTGTTATTTCTAGCCCAAAGGGCATTTAATGGCTTAGGATTGATGGTAGAGGCCGGAAAGGCCATAAATTTAAGTCCCCATTTTGGATTATGTAGGAATTTTTAGATCAAGCTGACAATCGAGTTGAATTTCAGATCTGCTGACAACCCGGCTGAATTTAGATTGTTTTCTGCATTAACTGTGCTAAAATTTCATGACTGCTGGGTAGTTTCAATAGAGTTCGGGTTTGGTTTTGATTCCGAGACTATATTAGTGTACCTAAACTCCGATACCAAGCTATGATGCTGGTATCAATTTCACCACAATAGCCGTCGCCTAAGCCATGTCCCTTAAGCCCTAGGTACTTGTGTACCTATGCTCTGATACCAAGATTTGAAGTCAAAATGACATCACAACTGTAATCATAATCAGGCACTACACTCGCAATCGAGATATCCTAGCCCATGCCCAAAGACATTACGCTGCGTAATCAGATACCTTAACTCGATAGCCATGTCATGGACACCCTTATCTGGGGTCCCAATGATAACCTTCACAATCCTGTGTTCCAACATCTGCAAGCTGGGTTTTGTGGTGTGTCTTGATATCACAAGAATTCGTGATGAACTGAAGGACAAGAGGTGCTCTTGTTTTATAGGTCTGAGGATTTAGCCATTTTGTGTGTTATTGCTGTAAACATTAAATAACATGTCAGTTAGGTTTAAAACGCGTTAATATGTGTCAAGGTGGATGTATTAACATGGAAATAGGTGACAAAATGGAAATTTATATGTAAAAATTATAATTGTCCATGGTGTATTAATGTTTCATGTAGCACTCATATATACATAACATGAAGGAAAATGCATCGCATCACGATTTCATATGCACGGTCACATCGCGTCTAGTCCGGTGTGGGTGTATGGTATTGAATATTCACCTGTCGTGGTGAATGGGTCGTGAGCTTTTAAATAGGACAAAGTCCAAGGTTGAGACTCACTCTGATATGTAAATTGATCAAAGGATAAATACATTGCTCTGGGGTAGAGCAAGTCAGTAGATGCTCCCCCCAGGTGAAAGACCCAAAATGCATCTACTGCTAGACATGAATCCCGTGATGTAAGTTCACGAAAAATGTTGGAAAGGCGTGCGCAAGATCCCGTGAAAAACCCTAAAAACTGTGGCGATAAAAAGAAAAAGAAAATCATGAAATGATAAATTAAAATTTGAGGGTTGTCCAATGGTTTAAGTCATTGGTTAAATAATGGTCGGGTTTCCACACTTGACGACAGAGTGGGAGTCGGTCAGACTCAGTTAGAGATATGGGGTCAGATCTCTCATGCATGACACGTAACATTTCATATAATGTTGAATAAATTGTATGAAATGTGATTAATGTTTATGTACGCCATTGCATGTGCATTTTAGGTGGGGAGTAACCTTTGAAGGAAAACTTTCTATTGGGCATTGCTTACCCCGTCGTGGGACCCTCTTTCAGGTACAGGTCTGGTGTAGGTGTTTGACACGCATATGGGACCGCATGAGGGATGAGAGCTGGATGCGGAAAAACATGTATACCTTTTTGTTGTATAAAAGGACTGTTAAATGGACTGATGGTTAAATAGTCTATCATATATTTTTGTATATTTGTGAATTAAATATGTAAAAATGGGTCTCAATAAATGAGTGTGATATCGAGACACCCGATATTTATAGGTTTCCATAAGTTAACGAGTTGTCAACGGGACCCCCGGGATAGGGGTGTCACAATACTGATAGGCGATTACGTGATTGTATTTTTACGGACATGCAATTAGAAGTGCTAAGTGCTTATTCTGCGCAAGTATATGCTTGTCAAGTAGTAAAGTGTACCTAAGTAGGATATCGATCCATAAGGAACACCTTAATCGTAGTATGCTAAGTACCAAAATTATAATACTCCTTTAATATTCAAACTAGTAATCGTGATGGCTAGGCGAAACTAAAAACAAATTTAAACTATTACTAAAGTGATCGCTCGCTTTAGATGTAAAAGTGATTAAAGATGCAAAAAAGGCTGTGGTGTCGTGTTGTTCGGACAATCCTACTACGTAATCGCGATTCCATTCCATTATCTAATATAGTGTTTTCCATATTTTTCTTCTCTAATGTAATCAAAGCCTTTCTCAAGGTCATTTGACCTACCTCTATCATTAGGTTTCTTGCTCCTTGGCTCAACCCCAAGCATTAAAGGTGCATAGAGTGCAAAGAATTCCTAAGCCTCCTAATCATTATAATCCTATATTACCAAGTTTATTAGGTTAACCTTACTATGTCTAATTCTTCATTCACTTCTTAGATCTTACAAAGAACCACTCACATATTTGATAAAAAATTAATATGATTTCATCCAAGCATGAGTTAATGGGAAGACAAGTATATAAAAGATAATGAATTATAAAAAGGCTAAAACTTTAACATAGTATTCATGTCCAAACTCTACCAACACCCCTAAAACCAGAAATTAGAACCTCATTATGTTCGTCTAATACAAATAAATAACAAGACATGGTAATAAGAATAGAGAATACTTTAAGTATCGAGGGAATGATGATCTCTCGGGTTCTTCAAGTCTTCTCTCCCAAAGGTTGGTCTTCTAGTCTTCTTTCTCTTGTTCCAAGCTCCAATTTCTCAAACCCTAAGTTTGCTAATTAATTTTGAACCCCCTAAATGTGATTATCCAGTCCCTTTTATAGCCTCTCTAAGAGATAAGGTTTGTTGAGACTTTCCCGCAACGTCACGACGTTGGGACGTCGCGACGTTGGGCTGATTCTTGCACTACTCTTCTCCAGGCCTCCTGCACGGCTCCATTTTCAGCATTTTCAAGTGTTTCTCCTATAAAAACCAAATAAAACTAAATATTAGAAAAGTAATCAAAACACGGTCATATACATATGAAATCGATCTCGAATCTTGCTAAATCTCGAGTTTGTAATGAGTGTTTTGGGCACTCACACCCCAACTTAGCATCTTGTCATTCTACAAGAAACACTCAACCAGACACATAGATAATAACATACTAATCTAAACAGTACAAGGGTGATGCACATGTTGCCAAGGTGAAGGATCAAAATGAACCGAACTCACAAATCTTACATTTTTTTTCTAATTGTAGAGTATCCTTAAGGTTGTTCGAATTTCGAAAGAGTTCGTTGTCGACAAGGACTTACCTCCTAGGTTTTCATCTTCTTCCCAGAAGTCTATGTGCAGTGGATGTATGATCTCTAGCATATAACTATGTTCCGAGACCCCCAAACTTGAATTCAACTTACCTATTTGGGATAGTCTAACTACGAAAGGATAAGAACGCACCGTTTTTCTTCATATCAACTTACTTATTCATGAATGAATTCCTAGTGCCAGTAAGTGTTAGTTGAGTGTTCCTGTAGTGGTTATTTGTTGGTGACTTCTCACCAGTTGGTTAAGGGCACTAGGCATTCAGTTCCCCTCGAACTTCACCCTGAACACTCAATTAAACCCCATGGGCCCTAGGCTATGGGAAATCCTATCCTCTGCCCTATAACCCAAGGAGTCAATGGCTCAGTGGCATTAGCTTTAAAAAGCCTCTGATCAGCTCAGATTCCGATTAGAAGGTCCCACTTATTATATTCACACTTTCTTTTGATCTTTCTCTTTTTCCCCTTTTTTTTTTGAATTTTTTTTTTATGGGGCTTGATGGCAATCCTCTTCTTTGGTGTCTCATCACTTAGGTGTTTAGAAACGCCCCAAGGCCTCGTCAACGTAGTGAGCCTGCTCTAACCTCGAATATCCCGAGATCACACTATTGAGTGTGTGGTAGACTACTTGGAATCTGCGCTCTTGATTACTAAGGAGTGTGACTCACTATGTCATTCTTACTCATCCAAGCATGTAATTCCCGAAAGATTCAACAATTCCTAAGGATCCTTCTTCTTGTTATTTACTATGTGTTTTTGAAAGTTTTGGAGAGGTAAAAGATCCTTGATTGGCAAACATGGCATCACGCACACATACTACTTCTAACACAAACCCGAACAAAAAATTACTAATTAAGATGATCTGCATGAGTGCCTAAAACACTATATTATACTCCAGCCCGCTTATGTTTTAGTTGATTTACATTTAAATAAGCGCATTATAGCCCAAGATCCGATTTTTCGAGTTTTTGTGAATTCGCGGTGTCAAGAGGGTGGTTTCGGCAATTTGGAGCTGAACTAAAGAAGCAGAGAAACATCGATACAACAATGTCGCGACACCTAGTCACCGCAGAAAAGTCAACAGTGACTAACGGTCGCCACTGCCTCAACGCCGCAACGCTATGACGCCGTGACGTCACAGCAATTCTCGCCCGTAATCATAAAAAGCAAGGGAGACCTAATTTCGAGGCATCAAGAACGCGGCGACCGGAGCGCCGAAAAGCGTGAGCAACAAAGGACTCCTGGACATTAGAAGACACTTTCTTTGTATTTCTTCTTTCAAAACTGATGATTGATGATTGATTATGTGTATATTCGGGCCCAACATGTTCTAGATTTCTATCTAGGGTTTTTGTTGAACCCTGTCATCTGAATGGATTAAGGTTTAAAAATATATTATTCAGTTTATGTATGATTTGGTATTGATCCGCTTCTCTATATGTGATTTAACATGGTAATTGCTCGGGCCAACATCGGGCATGATCTTGCCGGGTATCCGAGATCGAGAGATAAGGACTCCTGTGGATCCGACAGAGCGATTCTAAGCAAATTCCAGAATAGAGATATCCCGATTCCGAGTGTGGCGATTAGGGCTTGAACATTTAAGCGTTTCGGAGTATTGGGTTAGGGCAAAGATGCACCCAACCCTATTGGCGAGATAGGCGGATACACCTTGAGAGAGGGTATCTTACAGGCACGATCACCCCGTCATCGAGAAGTCATTAGTAGATTGAATAGTAACTCCTATAGGTAATAATCCATCAAAAGTGGCAGGGGGAGACAAATCCCTAGTCTCCACAGCAGAGTAAATTCCCAAGTTAACTTCGCTTTATTTTTAATCACATACGTTAGTTAGATAGAAATTTAGAGTTTAAGTCCAGATAATATTATAAGACCAATTTCAATAGTCAATGCACTTCTCCCTGTGGACTGATATCTGTACTTAGGTACACTATATTACTTGAGGCGACGCATGCACTTCACAAAGCATTACAAAGCACACATTTTACACATCACACTTTCTGGCTTGTCAAGTTTTTACGCCACAGCTGGGAAGAAGTTTTAGTGTTGATATCGAAAAGTGCAATTATATATTACTCTGAAATTTTCTTATTTTATTTTGCTTAAACAAGTGTTTGTAATTTGTCTTTTCGCTTTGTGTGTGATTGCGCGAAGGTTGTGTGGAGTGTATGCGGTTTCGGTTGTCAACTACATCCGTTCGATCCTAAAACCGTAAAGAACCTTACACCGTTCACACAGAGAACAAAGAAAGCACAACATGTAGCCTAGCAATCATGCGTAACAAATGTAGAGCAAGATCATGGACAAGAGCAAAACGAGCCACAAGGGGGTCACAATGGGAATAATGGTAGGAATCAGGCGCCCAGGCCATTTATATAGCCAGATAATCCATTCATGTTGCTAGAAGAGTTTGCCCTACCACCTATAGTTGTTCAGACGGCTATCCGAAGACCACCTATTTAGGCAAACAACTTCGAGCTGAAGTCAGTGACCTTACAGATGCTTCAGAACATCCTATTCCACGGATTGCCAAATGAGAATTCGAATATGCACTTGACCAACTTCATTGAAGTATGTGACACTCAAGTATAATGGTGTAACTAAGAGTAAGTACTAAGATCGAGATTTGTTTCGCTTCCTATTAGTGATAGCTGGCACTTGTTGACAAGTCAGCCACTAGATTCTATTACTTCATGGAACGACCTAGTGCAGAAGTTTCTAACAAAGTTCTTCCCGCTTGGGAAAATTGCACAATTGGTGCAAGAGATCAATACATTCGGATAACTAGAGGGAGGGAGCTTGGCAAAGGCATGGGATAGATTTCATGAATTTTAAGGAAGTGCCCACACCACAGGTTGGTCTCGCATGGATGCAAGTCCAGATTTCTATAATGGTATGAGGAATGTGACCAGAACATTAATTGATGCCTTGGCAGGAGGTGCGCTAATGAAGAAGACTACGGACCAAGCATATGAAATCCTGGATGCTGCTGCTACTAATACCAATCAGTGGCCCAGAGATAGGGGTACACCAGTGAAGGTTGTGGGCGGCATAGATAACGAGGTTCTCAGCAATCTGGTAACTCATGTCGCCACTACTAAACGCTTCACTAGCAACAAGGCACTTGCTAATGCCATATTCGCATCACCACGGAGTTATGTGAATTCGGTGGAGGACAAAAGACAAAGAAGATGGATTGTCAATAACAACAAACAAGAAAGCATGCCCAAAGATGTGTCGAGGTTTAATCGATCCGCCACAAACAGCAGTGGTCGGTGATGGGAGCAACAACTATTAGAACTAGAATCGCAGGCCAAGGGTGGCGATCATCAACAACCAAAGAATGTAGAGTTATGACGGAGGAATAATCAGAACAACATGCCACCACCCCGAGTAAGCAAACCACCCTCCGAGAAAAAAGTGGACTTGGAACAAGTCCTTGCCCAATTTCTTACCTCTCATATTGCCTTTATGAATGAGACGAATGAAAATATGCAGAACCAGGCCACCCAGTTGAACAATTAAGTAGCACAGTTGAGAAACTTAGAGGTACAATTGAATAAATGGCTACCGCTGGACGAAAAGGCAACATGGTTCTTTACCAAGCAATTCAGAGGCAAACCCAAGAGGAGAAGGAAAAGAGTACTGCAAGGTTATCACTCTAAGGAGTGGGAGAGTTGAATGACGGCAACAACCAAACAGAAGAGAACCGAAAATTAAAGAGCAAGACTGTGGTCATCCCGGAAGATCGGGATGCAAGTGGGAGCGCTCGAAACACAAGAGTACCAACAATAATGAAGTAAGGAAAGAGACTAAGAAACAACAAGAATGTGATGAACTCGCCCATACCGATTCCATATCCTTAGCGCTGAAGAAGGTAAGCTAGAGAAGTATGGTAAAGTTTTTGATATCTTCCAAGAAAACTTACATATTAATATACCCTTTATGGAGACACTAGAGAACATGCCAAGTTACGTGAAATTCATGAAAAAGATCTTGGCAAGTAAGAAGAAGTTGGAGAAATATGGGACCATTACCTTAACTGAGGAATGCAAAGGCTATCCTATTAAAACAAAGAAGCTTCCCCAAAAACTTGCAAGATCCGTATCTTTGCTATACCGTTCTCTATAGGAACCCGAGTATCGGGGAAAAGCCTCAAATTGGGAGCAAGCACTCAACTTGATGCCGCCTCTATGTTTAAAAGGCTAAGGTTGGGAGAACCAAAAATCGACCACTAATCGCTTGCAATTGGTCGACAGTCCTACCAACACCTGAGGTATAACTGAAAATGTCCTAGTAAAAGTGGGTGGGACCATCCTCCCAAATAGACTCCTCAGCCATCTGGATAATGAGGAAGATGACCGCCTCCATCATATTCTGGGTAGATCCTTCTTGGCCACGGGAAAGGCTCAAATCAATGTGCAAGAAGGTGAGCTTAAATTGAGAGTCCAAGGAGATGAGGTCACTTTCCATGTATTCCAGCCCATGAAGCATCTAGATGAGGATCCAAATGAAGATATCTCAGAACTTCACCACACGGAGATCTTGCAAGGCGACGCGAAAAACTTCCGAGATAAGCTTATTGTTGCACAGGAAGACGCAAAGAGGGTCAAGGGCATGGAAGCAAAAATATTTCATCCACCTTGAGCCGTGTTTTTGAGCACTGTAAAGAGAGATGCACAAGATTCCCAGCTTTCTTCTAAAATCTAATGGAGATATGTATTGTTTGAGCCGAACGACTAACAAAGCCGCTTACTGGGAGGCAACCCAAGTTTTTTGAAATCTTTCTTTCCGTAGTCTAACTTTGCGAGTTTTAGTTTTTAGCATAGTTTTTTCGTCTCTTTCCGTAATCGAGTGTTTATTTTGATTGTCTGTTTTCAGGACCCGAGAGAGCAATGGAAGCGGGGAGATAGCTCGAGAAGCCCATTCCAATAGTGGGATGGCTCAAAATCATTCAAGGTTTCTTTCAAACTTAGAAAATTTTTTGAAAATTTGAAATTCTAATTTTCGATCCACCCGCCGCGACGCTGAACGGTCCGCAAAATCAAGCTCTGCCATGTCACGATAACGATCCCAACGCCACGACGCTACCACCGGTTCGGGATTCCTCCCTATAACATCGATGTTGGCCCCAACGCCGCGACGCCAATGGCACCACTCTCTCGGTCGCTGATGCTGACGGAACGCCGCCATCGATTTACGCACCGCACGTCGTAACGCCAACCTCCACATCGCAAATGTTGCAAATCCCACCCTTCGAACGCCGCGGATGTACGCCTCAACGCCGCACGCTGGCTAATAATCCGCCGGAACGCCGCTACGCTGGCTAATAAACCCTGAACGCCGCGACGCTGCCCCTATTTTATGAACGTAAACTCTTCCGCCTTCTCCCATGAAAACCTTAAGCTCGAGCCCCAAATCCCTAGTCCCGCCATACCCACTCCACCACCCTCCTTTGTCCAACTAGCCTGAGGTTCCTCCTATGGCCTTGCGCCCATCTCTAGGTCCCGCTTCTCACACTCCGCACCACCTACTCGGGTGCCCTAATCCAGCCATATTTCCGTGTCCACGAACGTTAAGATTACCTGCTGGGGAGCCGATCCGCCCCGCCTTCTGCGTCTTAGGTATGTTTAAGGCCATCGGGCAAATTTTCTCGGTAAACTCACCAACCCCTTAGTCCCATTATGCACTAGGTGTTCGATCCATTGCCTCGAGCTCAGTGCTTCCGAGCCATTCTACCCATTGTCTCCTCTCCGCATAGTGGGCCCAGAGACCACATCTAGTTCATTATTCAATTCTTCGCCACCATCTTAGCCCCACCCATACGCACCAATGCTCGAGTAAGGGCCAAAAGATGATCGCTGGGCTTAGGGCGGGCTAATGAAGAGCCCGCCTCGCACTCTAAGGACTAGCGATAAGTTTGCACATCGAACGTGCGCCGAGTAGTTCCTGGGCCTCATTTCCAAAAAAATCTATTGCTCATTAAGGAAAAGGGGTTTCACCCACCCCGAGGACTTCTCCGCAAACAATTGCGGATAAGGATGATCTGACACTATGTCAACCTCCCACCTTGTCGCCATGAGTGGTACGAGAATTTATGCCAATCTCGCCTCCCAAGTTTTGAAAAAGGTTCCAGTGCTCTGGTGTCGTGACTTCAATGGTGAAGTCTATCAACCAATATTACAACCTCGACCCACTCCTCTCGAGCTCCTTCGATAGCTCCATGTGAGTCCGGCCACTTTGAAGTCATTAGGCATTGACCAACGGGGCAGGTCAATGGAAGCTTCATAAAGAAGGGCATGCGCAACAACTTCCAGCCAAACATCTGTCACATCCCTTATGTCGGTGCATCACTTCATCACATCGCGTCCCGCATTCCGAAGGACGAATGTGTGAAGTGACGGCCAAACGTGGGCCCTACTTAATTATGCCATCCCTCCAAGACATCCCATGTGTGGCAAGTTATAAAGGATGCCATCCTCCATAACTAGGATGCGAAGATGAACTTAGGGCACCCCTTTATCATTTACAGCCTATGCAAGCAAGTCGGGGTGCCCTTAGAAGACAATGAGGCTTGGGTACACCCGATTAAGGCCATTATGGTCAAGCGCGACAAGCCGGGTGTACCACGCCCCGAAGGGATGTATGAATCGGGCAATGAACCCTTGGATGAGGATGAGGTTCGAGAGTATCAGGCCCGGTTTGGCCTCCCGGTCGACCCCCAAGGTGACGTTGGATAAGCCTCTTCCCATCCACCACCGCCACAAACCTCCTCCCATCCACCACTACCACAACCGTCCCAGGAGGAGGATCCGATCAAATTCCACTATCCCTGAGGACCCTGTTGGGACCTCACTACCTGCTTCAAGCGCCCACCTGACGAGACCCAAGAGCACCGAGTCCTCATCAGCCAGGATGTGGAGGCCCTCCGAAATGAAGTATAAAATACAAGCCCCGCAACTGTGTGACTATCCTCCATAATCGCCAGCCCCTACAGACCACCACAACTTCACCCTCCACCAGCCACCTCCGCCGCCACCACACTGATTCAGCTAATCACCAGGGAAGTTTCCTACACCCTCTCTCGTTCTTTCATAGCCATTAGGGATAATGTCCACACTTGTTTGGGGGCGGATGATCTAGTTTGGTGATACTGGGTTGTTTTGTGTCAGTTCGTTCATTTTTCGGGTTATATTTGTGTTTTGTTTTGTGTTTCTATTTAGTATGTCGAGTCTTTGCTTAGTTACATGTGTCTTGTTTAGGGTTTATGTGATGATTATCGTAATGTCATCTGTTATTTGTCTATTCGTAGGGCATTTTTCTGTTTTGGTTCACTGGGAGTTCCCGATTTTGGTTTGTTTAGGTTGTAGGATTGTTTTGGTAGTTATGCATGTGATTCTATTCAAGGATTCTTATGGACCACTTCAAAAATATTTTTAGAAAAACATAGTATAAATCCAGAGAGATCTGTAGGTCGTTAGATGCTCGGGAATTTCATGTTAGATAGGTAGGGAGACAGAGTGAATCACCTCTGGGATATTCAAGAAACCAATTCTCAACTAGCCTATCACTCCACACATATGGATCGCAGTGGCATGCTTTAGGCTCCAAACCCGGCTTTACTAGGGTTCAACAAACCGTGGGGCTCTAAACACTAAAGTGATGAGACACCATAGAAAAAAAAAGAGTGGATCGCTTTCAGCCCAAATATATTTAAAAAAAAATGAATAGAATATGTGGGATCTTCTAATCTAATTCGGGCATACCAAGGGCCTTTCAAAGCCTAATGCTCGAGATAACCGGTCAGAGTCATTGACTTCATCACGGCTACATGGGATGAGGATGGAAGTTTCCCACAGCTTAGGGCCCTTAGGTTTAGTTGAGTGTTCGGGGTGAAGTTCAAAGGAAACTAAATGCCCGGTGCCCTTAACCAACTGGTGGGGAGCCACCAACGAATCCCCAATACAGGAACACTCAACATAAACTTATGGCCACTAGTTTTTCTTTCAGGAGTAGGTATGTTAAGTGAATACAAATGGTGCGTTCTTATCCTTCTGTAGTTAGACGCTTCCAAATAGGTGGGTTGAATTCAAGTTTGGGGTACTCTGAACCCAGTTGTACGCTACAGGATCATGTATCAAATACACATAGGCTCCTTGGGAATGGCTATTGAAGATTTAGGAGGTTGAGTCACTTGTCAACTAAATCATGTTCACTTGAGTTCCTTCGAAAGTCGAACATCCTTATGGATCCTTTGAAATTCGAGGGAAAAGGCAAGATTTGTAAGTCGGTCCATTTTGATCCTTCTTCTAGCAGCATGGGCATCCCAATCATGGCGTCGAGTTTAGTATGTTAGTTCTCGTAGGCTGAGTTTGGAGTCGCTTCTGCTTAGTTTTACAAGAAAGGCCTTGGGGTGGATAAAAGCTCTTAAACACTATATTATACCGTCCGCTTTATGTTTTAATTGATTTTACATTTAAATAAGCGCATTATAGCCCAAGATCTGATTCCGGGATTTTTTGTGAATTGCAGGTCAAGAGGGTGGTTTTCGCACCTGAGTCGAATGTAAGAAGCAAGAGAAACAATGGCAGCAACGCCGCGACGTCCCAACGTCGCGATGCCTGATCAACAGAGAAAAATCAACAAGTGACCCAACGTCGCGACTTTGCGACGTTACCGCGATTTCTGCCTCAGAATCATAAAAAAGCAAGGGAGACCTAATTTCGAGGCATCGAAGAACGTGAGGTTGTATTTCTTCTTTTCTGAAAAACTGTTGATGATTTATAGATTGATTATGTATATTCCAGCCCAACATGTTCTAGATTTCTATCTAGGTTTTTGTCGAACCCCGGTCAATTGAATGGATTAAGGTTTAAACATATATTATTCAAATTTATTTATGATTTGCATTTATTCCGCTTTATATCTATGATTTAAATACATGGTAATGTTTAGCCAACATTGGCATGATCCTGCTAGGTAGTCGAGATCGAGAGATAAGGACTTGTGATCCTTAATAGAGCGAATTTCTAAGCAAATAGGTAAATAAAGATATCCCGATTCCAAAGTGTGGCGATTAGTGGCTTGAACATTTAAGCTTCAGAGCATTGGTCAAGGTAGATGCACCTAACCCTATCAAGTAGATAGGCTGGGATATGCTCGAGAGAGGGTATCTCGTAGGCACGATCACCCCGTCATCAAGAAGTCATTAGTAGACTGAATAGTAACTTCTATAGGTAATAATCCATCAAAAGTGGTAGGGGGAGACAAATCCCTAGTCTCCACAGTAGAGTAAATTCCCAAGTTAACTTAGCTTTATTTTTAATCACATACGTTAGTTAGATAGAAATTCAGAGTTTAAGTCCAGATAATATTATAAGACCAATTTCAGTAGTCAACGCACTTCTCCCCTCGTGACCGAGCATTCGTACTCCTAGGTGCACTATATTACTGAGGCAACCTGCACTACACATAGCGTATTACATTTTACACATCACGCTTTCAGCCTATCAACATCCTACCCACAAACCTAGACGAAAAATGTGAACGTACGAACATAACATAACCTAAACATATCTAAACACGAACATAGACATAAGCATAAACATATGTAAACAACGACTGTAAATATAAACATAAACATAGCAAAACATGAAAGTAAATGATGCCAACCCATAGCCCCCCCTTCCCTCCCCCAATCTTAAACAAAACGGACAATGTCCTCATTGGCAAGTAAAGAAAGAAAGAGAGAAGGGAACTCCCCCATCGATCCGGATCACCGGGCCGGTGGCGCTGCTATGGCACATGAAACGCAAGTAAATGCAAGGAAGCATCGCTAGATTTGACTCCACCGGGTTGCGGAGTATCAGAAGATGTCGCCTCTTAGAGCATCCATATCCCGGTCAGTGGTAATCCGATGCCTCGGGGTCTCATCCCAAAACGCATCAAGCTCCTGCAAGGAGGCCTCGAACCCGGGTCCTCGGGCGGGCACCCAGGCACGACCTCACGAGGGAGGAGGGGGTGGATGGGCGCGTGGATGGGAGGCGACGGGCCTACCACCCGGGTCTCCTCACCATATCAAATGTCCTGTATGCCGTCAACTCCTCCTCATCTGAAGGTTCATGACTTGAGTCATAAACCGCATCAGATCGAGGGACGCCACGACTTTTTCTAAGGGATAGCTTCGATGGAATGGATCTAGGCCTCGTTATCCTCTAACGACACCCATGCGTTCTTGCATAGGCCATAAGATGAGAAAGGGGTGCCCGAGGTTCATCTTAGCTACCCGGTTATAGAGGATGGCATCCTTTCATAACCCACGACATCATACGGATGTCCCCAATGATGCATGCAAATTCGCTAAAGCCCGTTTCGCCATCACCTTGCAAACGTTCGTTGTCAGGATGAGACTAGAGGTGATAAAATGGTGCCACGCCTTAGGTATATATGCCAAATGTTTGGCCTTAAAGGGACGGCGCCCTCGGCTTGCTCACTTTCCACTCACTTTTTACCCATTTATGAGCAACCAAGACCTCCTTGATGATTGTGGTGCTTGTGAAGCCGATCAAAGGCCTCCGAGTTAACCGCCCGACTCTAGTTGTAATAGCGCTTGATACTCTAAGACTGAAGTCTACCACCCCACGAACCTCGACCTCTCGAGTACATGAGCCGCTAGGTCACCGGGTGCAGAATTCCGCACAACCATTATGGTAGCTCTACGCTGGGGTTAAGACAATGCACCCCAACCCTTCCACGCAATCACTGGAAAAATCATCGATGTTGAAATCCCTTCCTTAATGAAGATGCTATTGCCGTAGATGAGGTCAACTTCCTTGGCCACGCCTCATTGATTAATTTATCGCATCATAGGCTTCGAGAAGGAGTCTTCACCGTCCTATACCCTTTGAGCTCATTTTTCGTCGACACAGCACTGGTTCCGGGATAACGATGGGGTGAATGTAAAGGCGAAAGGACTCTAGTACACGACCACACCTCTAGTGGGATTGCACCCGAACAAAAAGAACACTAGAAGCACCCAAAACCCACTTAGGCCAACTAACAAACACGTAGTGGGCATAAAGTGGTGTAGAGAGCTTGAGACATGAAGAAATAAAGTTCTGAACCCCCAACCAACCCTAGAAGATCTAATACTAAGACAAAATTACCTTAAAATGGGGATGTAGGGAACCAAAACTCCGGTGAGCCAAAACTTGATCGTAGGGAGGGGTTCCATTTGGACGCTGAACTGGCGGTGATGGGAGCCGGGATGGGCCTAGTGGCTACGAGGGTGCTACACGCACAAGTCGGAGCATTTGGAAGTGTTAAGATCGGAATCTAGCCGGAAAACTTGTAAGCTAGGGAGAGCACTTAGGGTTTTGGAAATGGCGGAGGGGATAAATTTAAACGTTTCTGGGCTAAAAACAAGGCAACGTCGCAACGTTTGGGCCAACTTCGCGACGTTCCTGAAAGTTTTAAATTCAACGTCACGATGTTACAGAGAAGCTAGATTATCAACATTGCGACGTTACAAAGAAGCTGGATTATCAAAGTATTGACGCGCAGACCAACGCCGCGACGCGCTCCCGAGAGGTAAGAACGCCGCGACGCTAGTCCAACGCCGCGAATGCTATGCAGGGGTGTATTTTCAACGTCACATGCTGGGATCCAAATGTTTGACGCTAGCGACCTTGGCAGAGAATGATGTTTTCAACGTCGTGATGTGCCCGGGAGGTTAAAATTCAACTACGCAATGTTGAGTCTAATGTTGCGACGTTCCCGAGACTAACACACAGGAAATTTTACAAAACTTTCTCGCAATGAAAAAACCTCGTGATTAGATCTACCTCTCAAAGCTTCACAAGGCCTGGCCGTGTTATCTCTCCTTCGCCATTTCAACATCGGGAACCCCTAAACATGCAAACACAAAATGCACAAAATTAAAAACAAGCAAAAGTAAACCCAGCAACTTAAAATCAGAAAAACCGAAGACCACAAAAATTTAAAGGCTTGGGTTGCCTCCCAAGTAGCACTTTGTTTACTGTCGTTAGCTTAACCAAGCTGTGTCCGCCTAATTGGCGCCCAACCACAGACAACTGCTGACTAACAAAAATTTCGTGCTCCCACGCATTTCTTATGACAGGTTCAAACTTGTGATGGAAGTATGCTTCTCAAATTGACCCCCTAGATAAATCTTCACTCTCTGCCCATTCACCTGAATCAACTCCTCTCGTGGAGCATTAGCCTCGACACCCGGCCGTAGTGGGAAGACTTGAGTGATCACAAACGATCTAGACCATCTTGACTTGAGTTTTCCCGGGAACAATTTTAGCCATGAATTGAATAGTAATACTTGTTGTCCCGGTTTCAGCTCATTATGCAGTAGGTGCTTGTCATGCCATGCCTTTGTCTTCTCCTTATAGATTCTCGAACTGGCTATATATAAGCCCATTTTAAGCTCATCCAACTCATTCAACTGAAGCATCCTTTTTTTCTCGGCCATTTCAAAGTTCAAGTTCAGCATTCTAGTTGCCCAAGATGCTTTCAGGCTCCAATTCTACGTGCAAGTGACAAAGTGCTACCATAGATGATTCTGCATGGTGGACATACCCAATGTGGTCTTCAAGGCTATGCGATAAGCCCATAAGCTATCATCAATTTTGTTCGTCAGAAATACATTAACCGCTCTTTCCAAGATTTTCTGACCAAGCTGGACACTTTAGCTTGCCCATTGCTTTGGGGGTGATATGCAAGTGTCACCTGATGCTTCACCCCATATTTGGCCAGGAGTGATGCAAACAACTTGTTACAGAAATGGGAGCCTTCATCGCTGGTTACCGCTCTAGGAGTCCTGAACCCTGAAAAGATGTTACTCTTGATGAAGCGTAGTGAATTACTGGGCATCACAAGTAATGGTCGAATGATTTCCACCCACTTGGACATGTATCCACTACCAAAAGTATGCATTGCGGCTACAGGACGATGGAGATTTAATCCATAAAGTCACGCCCTGCACGCCAAAGAGTTCAACCCCTTCAGAATATTTGTCAATGGCATTTCATTTCGCCAGCCCAATGTTCTTGGCCCTTCGACATCGATCATGTGGCTTGGCAAGTGGGCATCTTTGAATATAGAAGGCCAGAAAAACCGGGACAAGTAAAGATCTTGGTCGCTATTCTCCATTCATTGAAATGACCCTCTACACTTGGGAAGATTGGCAATGCTGGAGCCAAGATCTCACCCACCTCTTCCGCACACACTTGCGTAATAACTGACGCACATTATTTGAAAGGAAATGGGTCTTCCGCAATAGTGCTTCACCTTTGCAAAGAATCTTTTTCTTTTGTTTACAAGTGAGGTCGTGTAATACCGATGTGATAGATAATTAGCTATATCTGAAACCATGGTATGCTTCATCATGCGACAAAGATAATATATGTTCATCTGGGAACATGTCATTGATCTGCAAATGATGTTTCTGTATGGTTTCTGAAGTTTCCAATCTTGACAGATGATCGACTACCATGTTTTTGGAACCCTTCTTATCTTGAATCTGCACATCAAATTCTTGCAAAAGGAGCACCCAAATGAATAAGTCTAGGTTTCATGCCTTCTTAGTCATCAAGTATTTCCGACAAGTAACGTCTGAACACAACAACCTTGTTCCCTATAAGAAGTACTCATTCCCCGCTAGTCTATCTAACATCTGATCAATGAATGGCAGTAGGAAATGGTCTTCCTTGTCGCTTTGTTCAGCCTCCTATAGTCAATACAAATCCTCCAGTCCGTGAATCGTCGGTACGGAGCAATTCATTTTTTCTCATTTACTACCACATCGGGCCCCTCCTTTCTTGGCACCACTCGATTATGATCAGCGAATTGTCGAGATAGGCATATATCACTCCAGCATCTAACCGGCTTAAGTACCTCCTTCATAACCACTCTTCATGGAAGGATATAAGCGCCTTCAGCATCCACCGTCAAGCCATGGCCTTTCCTCCAAGAATATTACGTGTGCATACACATACTACTTTATCCCCTTTATGTTAGCTAGGGACCATCCAATTTCTTCTTTGTGCTCCTTAAGGTTCTTTAACAATTTCTCCTCCTCCATGTTAGAGAGGGAGGATGAGATGATCATTGAAGTGTAGATTCTTCCCCGAGATAAGCATATCTCAAATGACTGGGGAGTTGCTTCTCTTCCACAATAGGGGGCTTCTCGATAGAGGGAGTCAATTGGCTTGGGCTAGCTCCCAAGGATTCAAAATACTTTCTTCTATTCAGGCCGAAAGAGTCCATCCATTTTACATACTCTTGAATCGTCTCATCTTCATAAGAGAAAGGATCATCATGGGTCAGGCTAGTCTCCAATGGTTATGAAGGAACCAATTGGCTAGACACCATAGCCTCCAACATATCCTCTTAGAAGCAACTATCGATATCATGTGGATGCTTTATGGCATTAAAGACATTGAATGTCACTTCCTATTCTTGAACTCTCAACCTCGCCTTCACCTTTCACATCAATCATCGGGCTTCTTCTCAGGGCTAAGAATGAAGTCGCCCAAGGATGATGGAGACCTTTTATCTTCTCGCATGTCTAGAATAATGAAATCATGGGGAGATAAATTTGTCCACTTTGGATTCAACATTACATCTTCTATGATACCACGTGGATGAGTTAGTGACCGATCTGCTAATTGCAAAGTGACTGTCCTCGGACGCGCTTCTCCTAATTTCAGTTTCTAAAGTTGACCACTCAAGATAGCGATTCACGCTCACACCTAAATCACACAAGGCTCTTTCAAATACCGCATTCTAATAGCACACGGGATTTTAAGCTACTTCGATCTTCAACTTAAAGGAAATTCTTCTTTTTATAATATGGCACTACACTCTTATGATAAAGCAACAAATTCTAGTCTCCCAATCTCCTTTTCGACAAGATGTCCATGAGTTTCACGTATCCCGACATTTGCTCAAGTGCTTCAGCAAATGGGATGTTTATGTGAAGCTTTTTGAAGATATCCATGAACCTGCTAAACTACTTATCCAATCGTTTCTTTCTAAGTCGCTACGGATACGGGATAATAGGCTTCTCATCGTACTTAGGTTTCTAGACTTCAACTTTCTCTGGTGTATCTGAGACTATTCTTTACTAACCTTTCAACATCTTCGATCTCAACATCAAGCTCATCTCCCATTGTGGTTTTTCCCTCTTTCGGGCCTCCACTACTCATTCCGCAGTCTACCACTCCCTCAAGGTTACAGCTTTGCAATGCTCCTTTCCTTCTATGACGCCCAAACTTCCTGGGGTCCGCTGACAACCGTCAATCCTCGTTGTAATACTGTGTAGCCACTGAAAGTGTCCGAATGCAACAAAACGAAAGCCCTACCTCGAGACTCAAACATAAAATGGCTACCGCCAAGCCCCATCCATACTACCAAAATATAACCAACTATATTACAATAGTTTCAAGAGTTAATTACACTCCTATACAAACATGTACAATCATAATGTTCATAAATGTTTTACAAAAATATATAATCAAAGCCACATGTCTGCTTCTTCCTCAAAAAGCGGCCTCAGCGAGCGCCCCTCGAATACCCCTCGCACTTGAAAGTGGGGATCCCACGATGGGAAGAGAGCAATGTCCAAGAGGTTGAATTCTTCTATTGCTATTACTCCCCACCTAAATTGCACATGCAATGGCACATCACAACATCCACATTCCATACAATTTACAATTCATACATGGAATGGTTTATATCATGCATGAATTGTTTCCATGCCCATACCCCGAGTCACTCATCGACTTCACACAT